>VYZP01011545.1:183719-215898 GCA_013400635.1 Hypocryptadius cinnamomeus | reverse complement strand
TGTCCCGGTCCCGTCCCCTCCCGCCGTGTCCTGTCCCGGTCGCCAGGGGGCGCTGTTGTCCCGCCGTTGCGCCGCGGGAACTTCGGTGAGTCCTGAGGGGGAGCGGGACCTGCTTGTGCCCCGGCACCGACCACCCGGCACCCACAGAACCCGGCACCGACACAGCCTGGCACCCACAGAACCCGGCACCGACACACCCGGCACCCACAGAACCCGGCACCGACACAGCCTGGCACCCACAGAACCCGGCACCGACACACCTGGCACCCACAGAACCCGGCACCGACACAGCCTGGCACCCACAGAACCCGGCACCGACAGAACCCGGTACCGACTGACACCCCGGTACTGACACAGCCTGGCACCCACAGAACCCGGCACCGACAGAACCCGGTACCGACTGACACCCCGGTACTGACACAGCCTGGCACCCACAGAACCCGGCACCGACACTCCCCGGTACCGACTGACACCCCCAGCACTGGCCCCTCACATGCCCCTTCACGTTCCTGTGCCCACCCTGTGCCCAGTGCGGGCACTGATCCCACTGCTCCGAGTGTCCCCAGCTCTCTGTGCCCTCCCGTGCCTGCTCCTGCCGAGCCACCGTGGGGAGCTGAGCCCTGAGGGCTCGGCACAGCTGTGTCCCCTCCGCAGCACAGCTCAGACCATCCCCTTTTGGGGTCTCATCTCACCCCAGCACACCCTCACCCCAGCAGGACAGGGTTAACAGGACCTGGGGGTGCCCAAGGCCTTTGGAAGAGGATTGCTGTGGGGACAGTGACAGTGACAACGCTGGGTTGGCTACAGTTGTGTCTGTGGGGAATGGAGGCTGGTGTGGATTCTCTGCTGTCTAGTATGACCTGAGTCCTTCCCTCATCTTCCCCAGAAACCGAATTTCACAAAACCTGTAGGGACAAAATCTGCTTGAAGCCACCCAAAGCTGTCAGAGGGCAGCGGCCAGAGAGGCAATGCTGCATGGACACAGGGGGAGCAGGGCCCATTCCCAGCACCTACCTCTCCCAAAATGTCCTAATGACCCAAACAGGGTCTTGCTGTCCCCAAAACAGCTGCTCAGCCCACGGCCATCCAGAAATCCATGGCACAATCAAGATATGGCCTCAGGGATAGAGCCCATTGCCATGGGACATATGCAGAAATTGAGTCCCCACCTTTGGGCAAGCAAACATCAACCTGGGACAGTTTTTGGGCCTCCAGGTCCCCTGAGTTCCTGTGAAAGGACCTGAGTGTGCTGGGGACAGCAGTGACCTGAGCTGGGGGCTGAGTGCTGACACCAGGAGTGTGTGTTTAGTCAACTGCAGAGCAGGGGACACAGTAAGAGCATCTCTGTGCACAAAAAGCACTGCTTTTTGCAGTTTGTTTTTCATGTTTTAAAGAAACAAGGCTCTTTGTCACCAGGGAGGGGACACTGAGCACAGGGTGGTGGCACCTCGCTGCTCACAGGCAGGAGGGGTGTTTGGGAGGTGCATGGGGTGACTGTCCCCATGCACAGGCACCTGATGACCCAGACCCACCAGTTTTCCCCTCACCAAAGCTGCCAGCAGCTGTTGCATCGCTCCAATTGTCACCTGTGTTTTCAAGCAGGCAATGGGCACCTGCATCCCATCCACGCCACATGTCTTCCATGGTGCCTGCAGTATTTGCTGCCTCTGCTTCCCCAACAAAAGGCATTTTTATCCTTTATTTCACTGAGCTGCACTGGGGCTCCTGAAGATTCCTTCCATTAAGCCCCAGCCACCTCCTCCATCCTTCCCTATTGCCAAAACCCTTCATGATGGCAGGAAGGGAAGGTGCTGCCATCCCCTCCAGGGGCTGGGGCTCTGCTTTGGCCCCTCAGGTTACAATGAAACCTGCAGCAGTTGCCTTAGCTCAGGGGCAGGTCTTGTTTGCAAATGTTTCCTTTGATTGTATATTAATATTCTTATTAATTTCATTAAGGTAACAGTGTGGCTGAAAATTAAAAGGAAAACTAAACTGAGTGTCCCTGAGCTTGCCATGTTTCTGAGCCCAGCTGGGGATGAGGGTCCCAGCATTGAGGACTCCCTGTTGAGTCCCACTCTCTGCTGGACACAGGTCCAGCCTTGGGGCCAGTTTGTGCAAAGCCAAATCTGCAGAAAAGAGTGGCAGCAGCATCCACAGCTCCAGCCACGCCACAGAGCTGCCTGTGCCTTCCTGGGCTCAGCTGCCTCCCCGTGGTCACTGCTGCTGGGAAATGCTTTTCCTCTGACAGGTTTCAATTTTGTCACTCAGTAATTCCTTGTGTGACAAGACAGAAAACACCCCCAGACCCCTCTCTCCAGCCCATTTGTTTCCCTGCACACTCTCCCTCCTGCTCCCACTCACTCGCCACCTTCCAAGGCAATCATGGTGCTGCAATTGCTCTTCAGGAATATTTTTTTTCCTTTTCCCCAGGTGCCTAATCACCCTTATTACCCTTTTCTGATTAATTAATTCTAATTAATTTTGCAGTATCATTTTTGAGAAGAGGTGACCAGGACGGCACATGTTGTTGCAGGTGATTTGCAAGGCAGGTCCTGCAGTGCCGGCAGGGCCCTTCCCTCAGTGCCTGTTTAACCCAGGTCCAGGTGGGCACCTCCTGCCCCGTTTGCTGCCATTAATGGCAATTAATAGAGCACTGAAACCTCCAAGGCCATGGGAAGAGCCCTGAGGTACTTTCCTGGGAACCACAGGGGATGTTCCCATCTCCTCTGCTCTGCCTCAGCAGCAGGGTCCAACCTTGGCCAAACCTGCCCCCATGTCCACGTTTGCCCAGCTCCTTCAGCCAGCTCTGCTGTGCCATGGCCAAGGCTTGGGAAGTCAGAATAAATTAGGTCAGGGCTTCTCCATGCTCTGCCAAGAGCTACCAAGGCGCTCAGAAAACAGCAGAGACACAGGTCCCTTCATCACCTCTCATCTTCCAGCACTGGTGCCAGTCCTTCTCCAGGTACCAGCAGGGGCTTCACCCAGGGTGCCCAAGGGCCTTTGTAGCCAAAAGCTGACATGGTTTGGGTGATTCTGCTCTTAAACACAGATGCCTTGGGGACAGAGGTCATTGTCCCTTTACTGTTTGTTCCAGAAGCAGCCCCTGGTCTTCACCTCATCCCAAGTGCCTAGTGAAGAGACATGGGCTGGGGGGCTGCAGCCACACTCTTGCCCTTGTCAGGGCTTCCCATGTCCCTGTCACCGCTGTCCCCAAACAGTCTGGAGCTGGTCAGGCACTTCTGCTGGCCAGGTGTCCACCCAGCACAGCTCAGGGCCGGGACTGTCCATCCCCCCTCACTCCCTTGGCTGCTGGCTCTTGTCAGGAGGCTGCAGCAGTGACACCAACACTGCTGACCCCCCCAGCAGCCCAAAATATAAACCCCATATTTATTATATGTAGTATAATGGATGGGATAGACTATAAACTGCAGCTGGTTGATAATGTGTATAGTGAATATATATATAAATATCATATATATAAAAATACAATGTGTGCATAATATTGTGAATATAACAGTGTACATATGTGTATATATATGCATATATAGTGTAAATGGACCATTTATTCCTACATATATTATATATACAGCATACCATATACAGAATTCATATATACACATATATTTGTATACCAGATAAGCAGATGTGTATAGGTATATGCATATATATAGGTACACAGATATAGCTATATAGATGTATAGATATACATACATACATAATATAAAAAACATTTTAGTGTGTTTGTATGGTGTACAGGTTTTGGTGAGGGGAAAGAGGGAGAGAGAGGGAGTATGTTCCCTGGCCAGTGCAGGGCAGTGAAGAGGAAGAGGAGGGAGACAGAGGAAAGGTACAGCAGGGAGGAAAAGAGAGAGAATACAAACCGCTCCAAGTTACAAACGCTCCCCTCTTTGATTAATTGTACTTTCTGTTTGATAAATGTTACTCATGAGTATAAAATATGCAAAGCACTTAGCAAGTTCACACTGTTTAAAGAACTCAACTAACTAAATTAAAATTCGATGATAGAACAGAGCCGCTGAAGAGCAGCGTGGCAGCGCTGTCTGGGGAGCCAGGCCTGGGCCACGGCCACGCAATCCTGCCCGTGCATCCCTCCCTGGAAAACCCAGCCACGGCATCATCCAGCCCGAGGGAGATGGGTGAGTTTGCTGAGGCCATGGGTGGGGATTTCTTGTGTGGTCCCCAGTGCCCTGGTTGGGTCCCTGTGGGGTGGTGAGGGGCTGTGAGGGGCCATTCCAGAGCATCCTCAGCCCCAGCCCTGGTGCGGGGCTGTTTGCTGGCTTGGGTGAGGCAGGGCTAAATTGCTTTAATTTCTAAGAACTAACCATTGCATCCAAGAAACCTGCTCCAGTGACTCAGTGGCTCCAGTCTACCACCCAAACCCCAGACCAGGGGTTTTCTGGCACTGCTGAGCCCCAGTGCAGCACCCCACAGTCCCACCCTGTCCCCCCTCACCCTGAACCACCACATCACCCTGGTGAGTGACACCTCCCTGCCACTCTCAGTGCTGTATCCTTCCAGCCCATTGAAAAAAAAACCAACTCAGCCTCTCTTGGCTTTCCCAAAATGGCAGCTGAGCCCCCTCGGGTGACAGGGAGACCCCCGGCTTGGGAAGGCTGAGGGATCCAGTGCCCCTATGGGGCTGGGGGATGCAGTGAGCACTCTGGGGAGGATGAGGTGAGCCCCGGGAGGAGGCAGCAGGAGGGTGCAGAGGGAGGATGCAGCGTGGACACCGAGCAGTGTCCCTGGCTCCCAGTGCATGGCACGTGCCCAGCTTGCACTGGCCACACTCCTCGGCCTCCGGCTCTCTGCCATGCCATCCCGGCTGAGCAGGGCTTGCTGGAGGCGGCTGGGCTTCGAAAGCAGCAGCAGCAGCTGTGTCAGGCAGGTAGCAGCTCCCTCCTGCCTGCAGTTGAGAGGAGAAAGAAAGAGGAAAACCTGGCCTGGATCTGGCCTGACTGAGCTCTTCCCTCTCTGATTCAAGAACCCACTGGAGAGGTTTAAGTCGCTGGACAACCCACAGGATCCCAAGCCACCATCACTGTCTTACAGCACCTCACTGGAAACCTAAAAACATCCTAAAACCAGCCTCAACAGTGATGGAGCTTCGAGTTCATAATTTCTGTGATGCCAACAAAACCAGACAGAATGCTGGTGCTGATGGGAAAAACTCTTCAAGTCTTACTGCCATGGGGTATTTCTTCACCTCCTCATTCTCCTGAGCCTCCTGCCAACCCTCCAGCCAAGCCCAGCTCTCAGGGCAAGAAGTTGCAGGTGGGAAACGAGCAGGAAAGAGGGATTCGACTAGGTGAAAGAGAATCTTTTTCTCCAAAGACTGAAGTCCTCACTAGGTGAAAGAATCCTTCTGCAAAGCATGACCCTGCACCTCCGATGGGCAGAGACTAAAATGATCCACACTTCGCAAAACTTCCTGGGAGATTTGGGCAGGCGGGGATGAGCTGGTGTGGCACCACAAGGCGCTGCTGCGGAGCCAGCCCCGAGCCCAGCCCGGAGCCCATCCCCAAGCCCAGCCCCGAGCCCCCGGCGCGGTCCCGGAGCCCCCGGCACATCCCATTGCGGCACGGCCGATGCCGCTCTCGGTGGGAAGAAGCCGGCTCAGCTTATCCTTGCAGTTTGAGCAATGATTTCGCCCCTGTGAACCCACCCGGCTGTAAATCCTGGCACAGACAAGCCCCAAACATTCATTTCAGGCAACGCAGTTTGTGTCATCTCGGCATTAGCATTTGCACTCTTATTAATTAATACTTGTTAAACCAAGACTAAAAATAAAGCGCTCGGCTCCCCGCCTCAGCTAACGCCTCTTTGCCCTCGCCCGGCAGCACGGCTGGGCTGCGGCGGGCTCAGCACCCAGCTGCTCCCTTCTCCAGAGCCAGAACTGGGAGAAAAGGACTGTGTTGAAGCAGGAATCCTGCTAAAGGGAAAATCACCCCTTTCTGCACCACCTTGGTGGGACAAGCCAGCCTTCCCGACCATGGCTATGGGTGTGGGGAGAGTGACAGGGACAGCAGCACACACAGCATTTAACTTTTTTTTTTTTCCCCCCAGCTTCTGAATTTGTTTTTCTTTTGCTGCGCTTTTTCTTCCTGGGCTGGGCCAGCTTGGTTGCACTTCCCATTCAGAGCTGATTTCATCTCCCAGGCAGGACATCCCGGGAGGGCTCGTGTTCAGGAAGGAAATGGTTCATCGTGGTGGGCACAGGTGAGCTCAGTGCCTGCACACAGGCAGGTGCTGCCACTGCTGCCTTCAACAGCATCCAACAGGCAGCAGAAGCTGCAAAAGTCCCTTTTCCCTGCCTGGGACTGGTACTGCCCATCAGCTTCCCTTTGGATGGAAAGCAAGTGGCTGCACATGTGGGTTAGTGCTGCTGCTGGAGCACCTGTGGAGGAAAAAATGGCCTGAAATGGGGGTCAGAAAAGCTTTTGGGGAACCCCAAAGGTGAAACCCAGCTAGGTTTGGGCACAGGTCATGGTGCTCCCCACCACAATCCAGCCAACCATTAAACCTACCAGGGTCCATGTTTCCTCTGTTCCCAATTTCCCAAGCTCTTGGGTGCCCTTCAGAGCTCATCTGAGCAAAGAAAGCAAACTCAGATCAAACACCTTCCCCTACAGATTCTATAGATTCCACATAGATCTACAGCACACAGACCTGTGGGGCACTCAGAGCCAAGGCACGGTGCTGGACGGATGAGGCTGTGCCAACCACAGGGAAGGCAGCCTGGCCTGCAATATTTAATACCATTAATGATAATAACAGTAATAATAGTAATAATAACAACAGTAATTTGTTAGTTAACCATTATTAATGAAAAGCAAGCCTGCAAATTTATGTGACTCCAGGAAAGCCCCAGGTCACCAACCTGCTTGACTTAAATCACCAAACCCTGTAACTCTTGGCCATTCCTCTGCCTTGGGTGTTCTTCCCAGAGCCCCTTGGCTTTAATCTGCTGGAGAAGCCCAGGCTCCAGCAGAGCAAAGCTGGAGTTCAGGATGCCATCCTCCTTTGCTGTGCTCTGACAGCCAGGTGTGGATTTGGGGGATACCAGGAGTGGATTTAGGGTGTGGAAGGGCTCTCCCAGCCCAGGCTGTTGGAAGGAGAAGCTGATGGCCAGGTTTCCCCTGAGCCTGGTTGGGTACCAGGGCTGGCAGCAGGAGCAGCACTTGGGGATGCAGCACAGCTCACACGCGTTGGGAGTGAATGTTAATGGTGCCGAGCTCCTGGGAGAAATGATCAAATTCTTTGAATAAAGTGGGTAGGAGAGGAAGGGGAGGGGGAGGAAGGGAAAATAACTCCACAGATTAATCCTGCTGATGAAAATTAGAATTGGGCATTGCTGAACCAACCCCCAAAATGAGCAGCTTTGGAGCCACAGCTCAACCTCAGCCTGGGTCGGGTCTGCCTGAGCCCCTGCCTGTGCCCCCAGACCCCGCAATGGGTTCAGCCAGGGGCTCCCTGTGTGGCCTTGGGACAGGATCAGGTCCCAAGGCTGTGAAGGGATGTGCTAACCTTGCTGTGAGCATCCCCCCTCCAACAGCATTTATCTTCACTCCTGGTGCCTTCACTCAGCTTTACTTGCCCAGAGGGCAAGCTGGAGCACCCAGAATTGTGAGGTTCATTTCAATAGCAAAATTTAAAAAAAAAACAAACAGAAAAGTTGTGAGCTTTTAATTAATTTGTATAAACAAATTTGAGCCTTTAAAGAGTTGGTTTTGTCCACTGTGGTCTCTGGTGAGGGTGGCTCCAAAGATCCTCCTGGCCCAGAAACAAGGCAGAGACTCAGCAGTGATCACAGGACTCAGGGAGCTGCTGCTTTAAAAGAAAATAAGGTAAAAGTTTGGGAGTGGACCATGCCATAAGCTGCAGGATACAACCCTCCCAGCCAGCAGCTTCCTTCTGCTCTGCTCCTCTTGGAGCTGGAAAACCTCCTGTGGAGCCCAGGAAGTCCCGTGGGAGGGAAGTGACTCCAGCATTCCCAGGGTGGCTCCAGGGGCACAAAGGGACTTTCCTTGGCTTGGATCACAGTAGGCACATTGGCTGGAGCTGCAGAGGGCACAGGGCTCTGAGCTGGGGGGCACAGGGAAGCTTCAAAGCTCTGTGCTGAGGTTGGGGCTGCAGCAATCCTGGGGGGACACCCATGGGTGGGACTCCCCTGCATGTCCTGCTCAGCTGCTCCCCATCTTCCCTCCTGCCTGCACTGTGCTGCCAGCCAGCCCCTCTCCCTGGCTGTGATTTCATTTTGATCTCGGGCTGCTTCCCTCCCTCCCTTCATCCCTCCTCCCTCTCTGGCTGCTGCCAAGTCCGCAGGTTCCCGCTGTGACCTTGAGCTGGTTTCTGGAGCCGGTTGTGGGTTTCTTAAAGGAGCCATGGGGTCTCCCACCACCTCCCTCCTGCTGTCCCAAACTCCAGCCCAGCCATGCACTGGCCCCCCTGGGGTTGGGGGGAACAGGGAATGAGAACAGGGCCCCCCCAAGGACACAAAAATTGGGAGAGGGTGGAAGCAGCCAGTTCTGTGGCTGCAGAGTCATAGGTTGGCCACACTCACCACCAACTCCTGTGCATTCTCTGAGGTCAAACAGCCACTGGGAAGGGGGGTCCTGGCCACCAGTCCCAGCTCTGTGCATGGGGTGGAGGAGGCAAAGCCCCCAGCTGAGTGTGGTACCCCGAGAAAGTGGTGGCATGGCAGGTGTAGGGGTGCTTGGGCTGGGGGGTGCACCCACCTCTCAGCACGAAGGAGGGTCTGTGGCCCTCCCTGGCTGTGCTGTGGCCCTTGAAGCCCCACAGCCTCCAGCTGTAGCAGAGAGAGCTTGAAGTGAAGGTGATGCCAGCTCCTCTCCAAAGCCAAGCCACAGGGCAGGTGACAGCTGTGGAGAGAGGCTCCTGTTTCCTCGCTGGCCCCCGTGTGTGTCTGTGCCAGCTCAGTGACTCATGGGGAAGCTGCTGCTTGCACCCAGCAGTGGGTGCTGCACAGAAACTGCAAATCCCATGAGCATCCCTCTGCCCCAGTGAGCAGTGCCTGGAGCCTCAGCAGGACAGAAACCCCTCAAAATGCCCTCACTCCAACTCCTAAGGCCACATCAAACCCACCCAGGAAAATAATTCTCCAGGTTAAACCCCATGTGGGATGTGGCATGGCCCCATGGGGAGTCTCAGCTCTTGGGCTGAGACTGAGAAGCCAAAAAGCACCTCAAAATGCAAACAGCTCTGGTGTGGACGGGCACATGGAGACTCTCCCGAGAGCAACAGTGTCCTGGTGCTCATGCCGCAGAGGTTTCAAGCTAAGCTGGACAGGCTGAGATTCCAGCCTTGCTTGCCCAGTCCAGGCCATACTAAAAGCTCCATCAGCCAGAGAGGACCCCAATCAATAGGAGCCTTCAAGGCAAGTCATAAAACTTTGAAATTATGCAAGCAACTCTCGGTGCTCCACAGCAAAGGCAGTCTTTAATTCATGGGGATGCTCCCGGGGAACCAGTGAGAGGGCTCTTAAATAAGGGAAAAGAACAAGAGGCTGCACTGCTGCCACCTTCATGGGGTGTACAAGGCTTGGATGGACTTGGAAGGTGCTGCAGTGACAAACTCACAGCTGAGCCTTCCTCCCTGCCCCGCCCAACACCTTATACACAGCCCATTGGAGGTGCTGGAGAAATCCAGAGGTGCCTCAGACTGCACCTTGGAGCATCTCTCAGTCCCAGGGAGATACTGAGCATCCAGCACCCCTCTCTCCACCTCACAGGTACAGGGATTGTGGGACTCCATGGGGACCCCAAAACCAAGCAGTACCCTGTGAGCTGGGAACCAGCAGCACCTTCTGCCTTGGACATGGAGCTCATGGTGGCCCACAACAGCATGGGAAGGAGGAGGAAGGGATGCTCTTGGCCCCCTCTACTATAGATATAGAAGGAAACTGAGGCACTGCACAGTTGCAGAAGCAGAAGGGATAAAGGATAGTTACAGGAGAAACTCAGTAGGATCCTTGATCTGGAGCAGACCAATCACTCAGGGAATGAAAGCCCAGGGAAAAAAAAGGGCCATAAAATGTAAGAGTCACATCTGGACCACACAAAGGCACCAACAGGCCACCAAAAGTCACAACACAGTAGCCAAGGCATCCCTGGGAGCCCCTTGTCCCACAAGGAGAGGAGAAATCTCACCTCTGCCACCTTCACCCAAGCTGTTGGGACCAGTGCTCTGCACAAGAAGCCAGGTCCAGCCCGTGGGTGACAGGGACCGAAGTGCTCCGGGCTGTCGAGGCAGCACAGGAGGCTCAGCCATTGTCCCCAGCACCGTGGGGCCAGCTCGGGAAAGCCCAAGCCCACATCCCACCCAGCGCGGGGACACAGCCCTCAGCTCCGGCAGCGCCACAGCAGGAGGAGGAGGGAATGGAGCGGGATAAGGAAGGAGAGAAGGGAAGAGAGGAAAGAAAAGGAGAAAAATGAGTTTTCCTGCTGCCCCAGCGGTGTGGCGATTGATCGGGTGCAGGCTGGTGTGGAGCGGTGCTGAGAGCCTCATTCCCCACCGCCGGCTCACAATTATTGGAAAAAACCCGGCGCTGCTGCTGCAGTGAAATTAGTTATTGATCTCTTGTCTGGGTGACAAGCGCGGTGCTGGGGCTGCTCTCCCACCGTCCAGCCCCGCAGCTCCTCCGCCCACCCCGCCGGGGCTCAGCGCCCCGCGGCCGCTCCCGGCTGGGTGTCCAGGAGGGGACCGGAGCTCTCAGTGCTCACCCTGCTCCAGAGCTGCTCCCCAAAGAGGCTTTGCTCACCCCACCGCACGCAAGGAAAACGCCAGTGGGAGAAAAAGGATGGGACCCCTGAGTGCTGACAGCCCCCCGCCCACGCAAAGCTTTGCCCCCCTACCCGCCACCATCTCCCGTCCCCCAGGGATTGGGGTCAGGCTGTCCCGAGCCCTTTTCCATTTCTCGATAACCTGGCTATCGCGGAGGGAGATAAGGCAGAGGGAAATGAGGCAGCCAGAGAGCTTTTGTTGTCTGGAAAGGCTCTGCCCATCTCTGGCTGCAGCTGGCCGGAGAGGCTGGACCAGCATCGGCTGCCTGGCCCCGCAGGGACTGGGGCACGAAGGGACTGGGCTGGGGCAAACGGTGTCTGCTCTTCCCAGGGGAACTTCCAAAGTTTCAGTTTAAAAAATCGGGTATTTCTTTTCTTTTTTGTAATTCCTGGCGGGAGACAGGAACAACAGGGGACGTTTCAAACAATCCTGTTTTCTTCCAAACTTAGTCACCGGAAAAACGCTTTGCCCCGGAGCAAAGATGGGTTTGGTTTCCAGAGGGTTTGGTTGCAGAGGGTTTGTTTGGAGTCTCACCTTTGCTTAGAGTTCATCAAGGTGTTTCTTGTCACTGGCAGGGACAGGCTTGAGGCTGGCTCTCCAGTCTCCTCGGTCCCTTCAGGGTTGTTTGACAGTTCATAGGGTTTTTTCCCATCAACATTTTGCCCCAAAAAGAAACTCCCGGAAGTGATCCCTCCCCGAGGTGTAATTAAAATGGCTTTTGGGATGTAAATGAAAAGCCAGGTGATGGGTTCCTGAGGGCCAGAGGTCACCGTAAAACCCACATAATTTTTGCTTGAGCTTCTGTAGGGTCCCTATGATGGGGATGCGGCCGGTGACCCTCTGCCTGGAAGGTGCCAAGGGTGGTGGCTGTGAACTGGCATCTGGGGGTGACCACAGGGAGGGCATGAGCTGGTGGCACTGCCCATGCACAGAGCCTGCAGCGTGTGCTGGTGGCAGGATGACAAGAGGGGACACAGTGGGGACAGGATGGACCGGGACCTGTCCCATGAGTAGCTCTCAGGGACGGGCAGAAAGCACCAGTGATGTGACTGGCAACGGGAACAACGGCTGGAAGCCACTAAGGGACACCAGGATGGGATGTCCCCAAGCCCTGCGGCAGCGGGCACAGGCAGCTCTCACCTCCCGCCTGCCTCTCAACATCCCAAGCAGGCAAGACCCTGTCTGCATGTGTGTCCCTGGGGAGGCCGAGGGATCCTGGCCCCTTTCCCAGCCCCAGACAAAAGCCTGGGAACAAAAGCCTGCGGGATGCGGGAGGCATCTCCCGGCCGGGGGGTATTTGTTTAGCCCGGGGGGAGGTGAAGAGGGGAGAGGAAACTGCATTTCAAAGTGTTTCACCTTTTGAAAACCCTTCACAGCCCCCCCAGTGCCCTCTGCATGGCCCTGGTATCCCTGTGAGAGGACACCGAGTCCCCTCCGGCCACCTCCGCCTCTCTGCTGGGAAGGGAATAAGAAAGATGTGGNGATCAGTGTGATCAGATCTCTTGGATTCTTCACACAGGGAAAAAAAAAAAAAAAAAAAAAAAAGAGGAAATGCAGCCAGGAGGAGGGAGCAGATCGCTGCGGGAGCATTTCTCTGGCTCAGCCCCTCTCTGGGTGGAGAAGTTGGAGCCCCAGCCCAAGGGACTGACTGCTGGGCTTAGAGTGAGCTTGAGAATTCATGTGTTTCTCCCCAGTTGTCTTCATTTTGACAATTACACTGTTGGGTTTTTGGGGTGGGGATTATCCTGGGGATGGATCAAAGCCTGCACCTGGCTCCTTCCCAATCTACCAACACCCAGAGCAGAGCCCCGGGCACACAGATCTCCTTGGAGGTACTGCAGGAGGTTGGCAGAAGCCACCAGCCCATCCCTCACAGCCCTGCCCAGGCTTCTCCAAGAGGGTGCCACCAACACAGGGAGGGTTCTGGCCACTTACAGTCATACTCAGGCTGCTTTTGCAGGTCCCCTCTCCATATCCATCACCTAAAGCTGGGCACATCCCTGCACATACAAACCCTCAGCACCTCCAGCCCTGCCTGTGACACCAGCCTGTGCCGCAGGGACACCGCAAACATCAGGTCTCAGGTTTCCTGGGGCTGTTTCGGTGTTTCACCACCCTAAAAACACCCATTTCCTCCGGGGCCAAGAAGGGAGGTGCAGCAGAAACAGCCTCTGGCATCTTCTCCTGAGATGCAGCTTCCCAGTTTGCAACCGGGCACTGTCCCAGTGAGTTCCCCTCACCCTGTCACTGCACAGGAAGGCACCGTGCGAGCGAGACAGCGTGGCCCCAAACCTCCCAAACCCCAGTAAAGGTGGGATGTGGATCCCAGCCACCCTCCAGAGCTCAGCATTCCATAGAGATGAAGTGGGAGAGAGGTGCAGACAACGGGGCTGACCACATCCACGGGCTCTCCGGGCTCCCCGCTTCCCTCCGGCGCGCTGGCGGACGCCGAGCCCACGCCGACAGCGGCGGCTGGGCAGATGGAAAGACCAAATGATGGCTTTGCAGGGGGCCTGGGATTTGTTTGAGCCATCGCTGTCTCAGTGAGTGACTTCGAATAACGGATACACTTGAGAAAATCGCCATCTGCTCCCGGACAATTCGCAACCAGAGGAAAAGGTGAAATAAATTCAGCGACTGTATTATCCGCCCGTCCGCAGCTCCGACAGCAGGGTCAGGCTTTGTGCAGCGTCCTGAAAGTGATTTGGGAATGAGAGGATGGTTTGGGATGAGCAAAGAGCAGACAACCAGAAAAGGATGGAAGAGCTGAGGCCCCGGGATGTTGCGCCCGCAGCAGGGCTCTCCTGGCATCCCGGGTTTGGTGAGTTTGGCAGGAAGACAAAATCTCACCAGATCCTTTTTTTTTTTCATCTCTGAATTTCGAGTGCCTCCTGCTTCCAGCTGGGCTGGAAATACCACAAAAACAGATGCTACAATGCAGCACATTTTGTGTTTCAAACACTGGAAGAAATCAGACATGAAAAATAAATGCAGGGGGTTGCAGTGGCTGGGCTGGCGATGAGGCTGAGGGCACTTGGAAGAGCCCTTGAACCCACAGCCCAGCCCATGCCAGCTCAACAGCTCCAAAAATCAAACCTTTCATCCTTAGCAAAGCAAACCCATTTCCAGGAGCAGATAAAAATGCCCCCTGCATCTCTGTTTGGCCATGCCTGTGAGTCCAGAACCCACACAATGCTTAGACTGATGCAAGATTTTTATGCAATTAGGAGGGGAACGAATCTTTGCCCCAAAGTTACAGCACTGTGCAGCAGTCCCTGTCTGAAGGGATCCCTGGTACTTCCAACAGAACCTCACTGGGGGAGAAAAACACTCAGAGGTTGATCTTGCAGGGGCAGGAGAAACTGGGTAAGAACAGGGCTAGATGTGACCATTTTTGGTGCCCTTTTACTCCTGGCAAGCCCAAAGTGAGGGTGCACAAGTGCCCAGCACTAAACTGCCCTGCATTCTGCCTGCACCAAAGGGAGCCTGTTGCACAGATGGTGATGGGATTTCTTCTGCCTTTTCCTCTCACTGGATTTTACCTGGGCATGAAGGTGTGTTTGGCACCTGGGGAATACCACCCAAGCTGGTCCCACCAGCCATTGCCTTGGCCAATGCAACCACTTCAACCCAGCCCAGCCCTTCCCAGTGGGGACCCAGCCCAGGGGGTTGGATGGGACAGCCTGGCTCCCCCCCAGCCAGCCCCTCTTCCCAGGGAGAGGCTCCTGGCCCTGCACATCCCAGACACCACACTGGTCCCATGGTGCTTCCACAATCCAGGGGCAACAAGCTGGGGATAAACCTTCCTGAGGGGCAGGGGCTGCCAGTGCTAGCGTGGGGGTGCAGGGCAGAGCCCCCCGATGTGTTTGCTGCCAGCACAAGAGATAAAACTCACATTTATTTGGAGCAGGCAGGAGGTGGATGCCTCCAAGAGAGAGAAAAAGGACTGTGACCCAGCCCCAGGGGCACAGCCCTGACTGGGGTGTCACAGAGAGTCCCTGGCTGGGTGGGTCACTGGGGGACCCTGTGCAAGGTCCTGGGGAGCACTGTAGCCACACAGGGGTCCCCCCCTCTGGCACAGCATCCCTGAGCTCCGGTGTGTGCTCCACCTCGGCCTGGCTGCGGCTGTCACAGCGGTCCCCTCCTCACGGTGGCGACTGGGATGGGTCCCCACCTGGATCCCAAAAGGTTTCCTGCCAAGAGGCACCGGCAGCTTTTGCTCGGCACGGGGAGGGAAAGCGAGTGCCTGGGAGCAGGAGCCCAGCCGGCACCCTGAGAAACCGGAGGGTGAGGATGGAGAGGAAGCAGAGGATGAGGAAGGGGAGGAAGTGGGGGATGAGGATGGAGAGGAAGCAGAGGATGAGGATGGAGAGGAAGCGGAGGATGAGGAAGGAGAGGAAGGAAGGATGAGGATGGAAAGGAAGCGGAGGATGAGGAAGGAGAGGAAGGAAGGATGAGGATGGAAAGGAAGCGGAGGATGAGGATGAGGATGGGGAGGCAGGCGGGATGGCAGGGCAGACCGTGTAGCCGAGCGGCAGCGAGCGGGAGCGGGAAGGCGAGGCAGCGCGAACGAGGGAGAGGGAGCAGAAATCTGTTGCCCAGGCTGTGCGCTTCGCTGTCAGCCGGCTCTGATTAACGGGCTGCCTTCCAGCTCCGCGCCGGCTGCGTTCCTGGCAGGAGCGGAGCCCCCCGGCTTCCTGCCGTAGGAGTGGCTCGCTGAAAGGTTACATTTGCACAATGTGCCGCTGGAAAAGCGGTGCCAGAGGTTGCAGGCGGGGGAGCCGGGCGAGCGGGCGAGCAGGCAGCTCCGCTCTGCCTGTGTAATGGAAAAAACCCTCTGGGGACGAGCAGGAAAATATCAACTTACGCTCCCCCAGCACAGCAAAGCTGGGCCCGGCCGGCCGTGGATGGGGGAACGAGAGCAGGGGATGGGGCGCTGGTGGTGAGCACCCCCAGGGCCTCAGCGCTGCTCCGGATCTGCCCCAAGGCGGGGCAGAACGGGGCTCTGGGCTGTGGGGCACAGAACCCTTCCCCTCGGGGTGCTCCCAGAAAGCCTTTGCACTTGCCATCATCAGGATCTCTCGTCTCTGCTGCTTGGTGGGGAAAGCTGAGGCTGTTGAGGGGAAATGTTCGAATCTGGCACGGAAGGATTTCCTCCGTTGGAGGCTCGGGCCGCACTGCTGTGATTTATGGGGCTTGGCACAGCCACGGCTACATCCACACACACGCACATGTCTCATCCCCAGCTTTCCCAGCCCTTCTACCTCATAACTTTTGGTCTGGGAATATTATTTTGGTGTCTGGGAAGTCCAGCTCAGATTGCTGAGCCCACCATAGCTGCTGTCTGCTCTAGAGCATACCCTAAAAAACTCTGCTCACCTCCTCCACCATCCCTCTTGCACCAAAACAAATTCTCCTGAGCAGCTCAGCACCCTCCAGGGCCAAGCCCTTCATCCCTCTCTGCACAAGACTTCCTTTCACCTTCTCATTTCTTCATTGCATCTCAACTTGGTCACCTTTTTGCACCACTGCCACGGAGGACAGGTCAGGGCAGCAGGGGCAGCACCCAGACTCACCCCAGGGTGCTGGAGCCAGCTTGCTCTGTCTTGCAGGAGCCGACATTTTCCTTTCTATCTCCCTTGTTTCCTTGGTTTCAAGCTTTTTCTTCCTCATTGAGCCCCTAATAAAAAAAAAAAACTCTGGAGGAATCCCAAATTCAGGGCACTCAGAGTGGGGCTGCAGCTGCCCCTGCAGGCTCTCCCTCCTCGGGTGTGAGACCCATGGTCGTGCCCTGGCTCCTTGGGTTTTGTCCCAAAGCTTTTAAAGCCCCAGACTCCAAACCCCAGCAGGTGGCCCTGCTCAGCACGGCTCAGCCGGGTCCCCACCATGCTGGGGTGTGAGTCCTCCCCCTCCTGTCCCCGGTTTCCCTCTGTGTTTTCATTAGGATTTGGAGATAAGCTTCCAAATAAAGGCAGTGTTTTTAGCCACTCTGCCTTATCAGCCGGCATCCAACAGCATTCCCCATCCACACAGCCAGGCTTGGAAGATGCTCTAGGGGAAAAGGGACCCCAAACATGCAGACCTCTCCTTCTCCCAACCCCACAGCCTGCACTGTGGCTCTCTGGAGGGCACCAGTGGCTCTGGGAAACTATTTCTAGTACTGGCCCCTGCTCAGGGACAGCAGTGTTAATGCAACCACACGCATGAATACAACCTAAGGACCAATTCAGCACACCTGAATTTTATTCCTGGTTGTGCCACTGGCCCAGGGATGACGTTCAGTGAGTTGTTTCCCTTCCCTGTGCCTGTTTCTGCTTGCTCTCCCTCTCAGCCCTTCCTAAGCCCAGCGATGCTCTGTCCCAGCCCAAGGAGACTCCATCTGAGTTCACAACATCCCTCACAAAAAGGTGAGCAAATGGCAGCAGCTCTGAGCATCCTGGGTGCTACATCCTCCAGGTGCTCACCAGAGACCCCCCTCACTGAGCCTCCTCCCTGCTGGGCCATCCCATTGCTCATTTTTCAGTGTGTGTGCAAAGGCCTGAATATAGGAACCAGCTGCCAGTGGCTTCCAGCCCCCAAACACTGCCCTGGGGAAAATCAGCACCTCACAGGAGCCTTGCCCTGTGAGGGGGCATGAGGCTGAAGATGGGTCTCATTCTCTTCCTCTTAGTGTCGGGGATCGTTGTGGGGGAGAATTCCTCCAAGGAGAAGCACAGGGGAGTAACACCAGTGATGGCAACAAACTCACTCCCTTTTAGCACCCAGCTGCTTGGAGGCAGCAAAACCAGCCCCAACACCCCAGATAAGCCCTACAGTGGTTGCCCAAAGAGCCACCACACCATAGAGGATCTCCATTAGAGCTCAGCCTCATCAGAGGCCCATTAGTGGCAGCAGGAGCACTTCTAGCAGGCTGGCATGGAGGAACACAAATATAGAGCATTCTACCCCTCACTGGCAGGGTCTCAGTGCACTGGAAGCAGAGGTTCCTGTGGGATGTGGGCAGGGAAGGCAGGAGATGCATCAGATCCTGGGCACAGCATGCTGCTCACACCACAGCCCTGCTGGGCTCCCTCCCTGCACAGCAGAAGGTGTTGGGGGTTGGCTGGGAGAGCAGCACGGGGGGCACACAGCCCTCCCATCCTGGGGGAGGAGGGTGATGGTGCAGTCTGGCAGCACCCACCTCCACAGCACATCCAGCCCTGGGAGCAGGGCAGGAACCTGGGACTGGGAATGGCAGGGGAAACACGTCCTGTGGTGAATGCCTCCAGTGCAGAGGGGACCCCAGGACCCTCCACTGCAGGCCCCGTTGCCAGAGCATGCAAAGCATCCCAAAGCCAAAGCACAGCCAAGAGACTGAGCTCTTTGAGGAATTGAGCCTGGCCACAGACTGGTGGCTTCTGGGGACAAGTGTGTCACCCTGGAAGCTGCTGAGTGCTCTCACCTCCCTCCTGCACACGCTGCCTTTCATGAGTCAGAGCCCATCTCGAGGATGAGGTTGATTCCTGCCCTTTTTCCCAAACAAGGTCTCCAACCATACCAAAAACCCCTGAGTCCACAGAGCCCTCACTTGTAGACAGCAGAGATCTGGTGGATTGCATGGAGCTGGCGTTCTTCCTCCTTTCCAGCTGTTAAATTGCATTATAGACAGTTAAAAATACATCACATACTTTCCTAATGTGACTTTTCCGTGGTAAGCAGCAGCATGGCTGGAGGTGAGATGCTGGAGGTCGCAGGAGAGCTGCTCACTTGTGTCCATGGAGGGACAAATTTGGGTCCCACAGAAGGGGATTGTGTGGCCCTGTGGCAGATTCCACCTCAGCAGACTGACCCAATTTGTTCACTGTCTCTTGCCTCAGTTTCCCCACGTATGGTCCATTCTCTGCAATAAGATCTCACATGAACTAAAACTTGACAGGGTTTGCTGGGCATTATAGAAAATGGGTCTTCTGCACAAGGATCAGAGGTTAATAGAAGTCCAGGACTGAGCTGGAAATGATCTGTTAATACATTGTAGCAGAAAAGCCTAATTCCTGAGCACGACTGGAACTGACCACATGGGATCCCATGGAAGTGCCAGAGGGACATGGGCTGCCTGGAGCCTGCAGCGGGCACAGGGCAGTGCCAGGGCAGTGCCAGGGCAGCTGAGCTCAGCCTGAGGCACAGCATTGCTGTGAGCCATGTGTGAGCTGGGATCAATCTCCCAGCAGCACAGCAAGCTCTGCTGAGGTCTGGAGTGGGTGGAAAAAAAAAACCCTTTGGCTTTCTAGAGCACTTGAAGGAACAACCTGTGTCCCCAGGGGTGGGCTTCCTTGCAGCCAGAGACACCTGTGGTGTGGGGAAGGCAAAAAGAAAGCAAAGGAGATCCCCTTGGATCCAGATCCAGCCCCCTTTGCCCTGACCAGGCCTCATCTGACCCAGACCAGCCCTGACAGCACCTCCTCAACCCCCCACGGGACCGATGCCACAGCCCCAGAGAGGAGCCCAGCACCCCAAAACAGCAGAGACACCCTGGACCCCAGCACGGGGCTGGGATGGGGAGGAGAACCTACGAGAGGGTGAGGAAAGAGTTAAACCCCGGCTCTGCCAGCCCTCCCTCCTGCTTCTCTGCTAACTTTGGGAGGAAGGGAATAGCATAAAGGTAAGAGTGGAGGAAGGAGAGAGGAGACAGATGAGAGAAGGAGCGAGGGAGAGGGGGAGCGGGAGAAGAACAGACGGCAGAGAGGGAGAGCGTGGGGGGGAAGATGCTGACGCTTCTCCTCCATCTCGGCGAGAGGCAGATAGAGGGGAACAAGGGGGGAAAAAAAAGAAGGCAAAGACCAAGGGAACATGGGAGAGGGAGAAGGAAGGAGCCGGAGCGAGGGAGCATGTGTGAAAGTCGCAGTGAGAGAAGGGGCCTCTTTGATTCCCCGTGCCTCATACCAGACAGTGTCTAGACTGCAGCAATTATTGTCAGCTCAGAACACCCAGGCATTGCCATTTCAGCTGAAAGGGAGCTTAACAAAGAGCGAGGGAGAAAAAAAAATACCCTGCCGGCGGTTAGCTGGGCTCCCTCCAGCACAAGGGGCTCTTCGGAGGGTCCTCCATGGCCCGCGAGCCCAGCCCCAGGTGCTCTCACAGCGGCTGTGGAGGAGGCCACGGGTGCAAACAATTCCTGAGCCTGTCCTGGTCTTTGGCTGCTTTTGGGGTGCAGCTGTTGGGTTCAACTCTCCCTGCAAGCCCAGGGTACGGGGCTGAGGGCATGGCAGGCAGGCCAGGGGGAAAGGTCCCCCTGGGGAAGGAGGTCGGGGTGTCCCAGTGGAGGGGCAGCTCCCCAGCAGCATTTGGCCATGAGTGCCCATGGAGCTGCTCCCAGACCAACAGCTGATGGTCAGATGGACACCTTGGCCTCACCCCGGAGCCCAGGGGATGCACACACCTTCTCCAAGCAGTGGGGATGAGAGTCCTAGAGCTGGGCACCCCAATGTACACTGCTCCTGCAGCTCCCTAGCTCCTTTGGGTCTCAGGAAATCATGGGAGGTCACTCCTGCAAATTCACAGGAGTAAAAATCATCCCTTCTGTCCTCTCCTCCATCCTGCCTCCCCACCCACTGCTAGAGTTACCCTTTCCCTTCTGGAGCCCTTTGCCCTCTGAGGGGTTTTTGTGCTGTCTGCAGGTCTGGGATGTGGCTGAGACTCCCAGGAGGGAATTAACACCCAGAACTGGCTGTGAGTCAGGAATTCCTGCCTCCTGCTGGAAACACCCGCCACGTGCCCCCCCAGCTCTGTGGTGACAGCCAGCTCCAAATACCTCAGAGGGGAAGAGGTGAGAAGGAGAATTTGAGTGCCCTGTCTCAATCACTTCCATTGGTTTGGGGGTGGTGATGATCCCACTCAGCTGTCCATGGGGCTGCCCTGCAGATGAGCCCCTTTGGAATCATCCCCAGCTCCAAGGTTGTGCCACCCATCTTCTAAATTTGGGTGCACCAAGCAGCGTGGCCAAGTGACCTTCTCCACTGCTGGATGGCACCAGGGACCGTCCCTGCAGAGGCTCTTGGCCCATCTGCTGGGAAAGGCAGCCGATCCCTCCAGATACTGGAGCACAGCTCTGGTTTAATTAGCACTTTTAATGCTTGGAAAGGAGGCTCGGGGGAATACCCAGCAGGTTGGACATGATTTCCTCACTAGAAATCCAGCCTGGCAGCAGGGAAGCTCCCCAGCTTCAGCTTGCTCAACTGGGATGGGGTGACTTTGCCCTGGGGTCTAAACCATGGCAAATATCCTTGGTGAGCCCCACTTGGGCCCCTCAGTGCAGGGACACCTTTGTCAGAAGGCATTTTTGTAGCAAACCCCAGCAGTCAGCATGCTCTGCCAGCGTGGGTTGTACTGTGAGCATTGCCTGACCCCAAACCGGCTCAACTCAGCTGTTTGTCCTTGTCCCTCTCTGCCTTTGAGGAACAATATCCATTTTCTGGCCAGGTCTGGTCATGTCTGCTAAATCAAGGACTTTTTCTCCCCTGGGTACATGGCACTGATGTTGCTGTGTGGATAAAATCAGCCTCAGTTGGGATCTGGCCGCTGTGGCAGATCAGAGGAGATGACAGCACAGGTCCCACAAAGGGCCAGGGTGGCAAAACCTGCCTGGGGAGGGACTCGTCCCTTGTTCCCTTGGCTGGCCATGGCCTGTGCGTGGAGATGATGCCATTTCCCAGTGCAGGGTTCCAGGAGGGGAAGGCCAGCTCTGCCCATTGCTCATGTCCCATCACAGTGGTGTCCTCAGCTCCCAACGCCGCGGTGCTCAGCTCCCTCACAGGCTTCTGCATCTCAAGGATGGGGTGTCCAGCTCCAGCAAAGCTCCACAGCTAGGCTGGTAACGCTCCAGCCCTGGAGGACACTGAGCTTCCGAGACGTGTGAGTGCTGCAGTGAAACAAAGATGTGATATGAGCAGTGGCAGGTCTTCCCCTTGTGAGCCTGGGCTTTGTTTGACCTTCACAAGGAGATTTTTGCCAGCCCACCCTGACCCAGACCTGTGACTGACTTGTGGGCTTGGGGGAGTGTTTTCCCAAAGACCTGAGTAGACATATCCATGAAATGCACTGGGACTGCCACCGGGCTGCACCGGAGGCCTCTGTGCCTGTCTCCAATGCCAGACTTCCACTGAGGCCTGGGGAGGACGTGCAAGAAAGAAAGGCCTTGCCTTCTCCATGACACTTCCAGCATTCCTGCCTCGGGCAGCCTGAGCCTCCAGAGCAGCCTGGGGAGCCCCAGCTCCCCACAGAGCCCCTGCAAGGCTCAGCCCTGCAGAGAGTCCCACGGCAGCCCACAAAGCCACCAGCGTGTGCCCACAGCCAGGGCCCCACAGGGTCCCCTGCGTGTCCCCAGCTCTCTGAAACGGCCACGGTTCCAGGCAGCAGGGAGAGGAGGGATCCGGGAAGCCACAAACACCGGTGTACGTGCCGTGCCGTGCCGTGCTGTGCCATGCTGTGCTGTACAGTGCTGTGCATTGCTGTGCTGTGCTGTGCTGTGCCGTGCCGTTCTGTGCTGTGTAGTGCTGTGCTGTGCTGTGCAGTGCTGTGCTGTGCTGTGCCATGCTGTGCTGTGCAGTGCTGTGCTGTGCCGTGCTGTGCTGTGCCATGCTGTGCTGTGCCATGCTGTGCTGTGCTGTGCCATGCTGTGCCGTGCTGTGCTGTGCCCTGCTGTGCTGTGCCATGCTGTGCCCTGCTGTGCAGTGCCATGCTGTGCTGTGCTGTGCTGTGCAGTGCAGTGCTGTGCTGTGCTGTGTAGTGCCGTGCTATGCTGTGCCATGCTGTGCTGTGCTGTGCCATGCTGTGCCCTGCTGTGCAGTGCCATGCTGTGCTGTGCTGTGCTGTGCCCTGCCGTGCTGTGCCATGCTGTGCCGTGCTGTGCTGTGCTGTGCCATGCTGGCTGTGTGTGAGCGGCTGGTGGGAGGGGAGCCGGCCGCATCCTGCTCCCCGGGCCGGCAGAGAAGGCACGGGGCAGCCGGAGCTCTCTGGCCGCAGCAGGGACACCGTCAGCCGGACTTGGCACGGCTCTGCAGCCTGTCCTGTCCTGTCCTGAGCACCGCGGCAGGGCCGGGGCCGTGCGGGGAGGCACACGGGCAGCCCTGGCACCCCTGTGCCACACCACGACCCTCGCTCACCTTCCCGCTCTTCATCCCTCCCCTCTGCAAAGCTGTCTGCAAATGCCAACTGCCTGTTTTCCAGTTCCTCCAGATTTACCCCCCTCCTCCTCCTTCCCCCCCTCCCCTTCCTTCCTTTCTTCTTCCTGGGTTAAAAATAATCAAGTTTCTGGGAAGCAGCAGCCCTGCTGCGCCTGCCTCCCTGCACTCGCGCCCCGGAGAATAGCTCGGCTCGGCTCGCTCCGGCCCCTCCTCGCTGCTCTCTCCTTCCTCCTCCCCACCCCCTACAGGGATCTGACTAATATGCTTGGGCTCTGCTTGCCAGCTCAGCTGGAAAGGAATTTAACCATTGCGTGCCCTGGAGGGAAGGAGTGGAGAGCCCAGACCTCTCTCCATCACCCGGGACCCCTGCTCTGGGTCCCTGCCCGGCCGTGCTCCCCTGAGGGCTGCCCAGAGGATGATGGAGGAGAAGGGATGCACGGTGCCAGCGCCCCATGGTGAGTGGTGGTCTCAGCCCCAAACTTAGACGAGTGCACTATCCCTCCTGGGTTCCCTCGGAGGTATCCTGCCTTCCTGTAGGCAAAAAGCAGC
The DNA here is from genome assembly GCA_013400635.1 of Hypocryptadius cinnamomeus. Lineage (NCBI taxonomy): Eukaryota > Metazoa > Chordata > Aves > Passeriformes > Zosteropidae > Hypocryptadius > Hypocryptadius cinnamomeus. The sequence goes on along the minus strand of VYZP01011545.1, from coordinate 192,370 downwards.
ACCATGGTCCCCGTGGCTTGGCCCGCGGGAGCTCCTGATCCAGCCACAGGTGCTCCCTGTGGGTCCCTGGGCACCCACACCCCTGCCTGCAACCTGCCAGGGGCTGCAGCACTGGGTGAGGGTGGCAGCTGCGCTCCCACACGATGCTGCTCAGGGTCACAGAGGGACCAGCAGCTCCAGCCCCACAGCTGTGAGGTCTGAAGGGACTGATTCCCGGGTTCAGGGATCCACGGCTCAGCCCTGCTGCAGTGCAGCTCCGGCAGGAGCTGGCAGCCCTCCGCCGATTGCTGGGACTCAGCTTCTCCTTCAGCACAGGGAGTAGGAAGCAGGAGAAAAGGCAGGATCACACCTGGGTAAAAACCATGCAGGGGGAACCTCCTCCGAGGCTAAATCCCCTCCACTCTCCCCCCTTGCCAGCCAGGCTCTGAGCACAAGCAGATTTCCCAGCACACTCGTGGGACACAGGGCACTGCTTTACAGCAGGGCAAGCAAAGCAGAAAGCCTTGGCCAAGGTTACCCCAGTGAGTCTGTGGCAGAGCTAAGAACTGACCCCCCCTCTGCCTCCTCGAGGCTCCAGCTTGCTGGTGTATTGCAGCATCTCCCTGCTCGGCCAAAAACTCCCCTTGAAATCTCCTGGCCAATGCAGAAGGACTCCAAGGCCAGAAATCCTAAGCTCAGCACCCCAGCGCCGAGCGGAGCCAAGAGGCACCGGCTCGGCCGGCGCTCACCCCCCGCGCTGGCTGGCTCAGCCCCGCTGCTCCAGTGCCAGGGCACAAACCGTCCCGCAGGAGGACACTGCCCTTCCCGGAGCCGCTGCCGGGAGAGCTGGAAGTACAGCCCCTCCGGAGATGGGGCTGGGAGGGAGGAGAGGGCACTGGGCACAAGGCAGGGACCCGGCGGGTGCAGGAGAGCTGCTCCTGGCACACCCCTGAGCTGCCGGGCTGCTCTCTAGAGCGAGGTCCAGCGTTGCAAAAGGGATCTGAAAGAAGATGTCTTCTCTCCAAATCCTCCCTTAAATGGCAGTTCTGCTGTAAAATAGGGTAGGACGGAGCTCAGTGTTTGTTTTCTCTGCAGGACCCAAGCACGGCTGAGCCGGGACTGTGAGCCAGGCTGGCTCCTCACCGACAGCCCCGCAGGAGCACGATCTGCAGCCCTGGCTCTGCTCTGCCAAACGTCCCTGCAGAGCCACAGCTCGGTGCAGGGCTCAGGGCAGGAGACAGGAGGGGAATAAGCCTCCAGTTCATTCCTAACTTAGCTGCCTGCCCTGGCAGCTGGGGCTGGAGGCAACAGGATGGGTGTGTGGGGGACCTGCGAGCCCTCACTCTGCACCAGGAGATGCGTGGCCAGAGCCCCTGTGTCCCCACACAGCCGACAGTCAGGGCAGGAAAGAAGTGATGGCAGGACACAACCAGGAGCCAGAGCAGGGCCAGGCTCTGACCATCCCGAGGTGAGCAAAAACACTCCCATTCCGAATTCTCTGGTGCCTTGGGAGCTGCCTCCAGCACTGCCTGTCCCACAAGCCCTGCAGCAACCTCAGCAGCCAGGAAACGCTGGCAGGAGTGAAAGGGATTGAGAAACTGCAGGCAGCAGGATGAGACACGAGCCAGCACAAGCAGGATGTGACTCGGGGGTGACTGGGCCTGCCGGAGGGATGTCACCAGGAATCAGTACCTGGGGCCCATCCTGTGCCCTCCCTCCCATGCTCCTCACAGCTGAGCCCAAGCCCAGCCTCTGTTCCCCACACAAATCACCAGGTCCCATTTGTGTTTCACCACCTAAATCCCCTGTTAACAGCATGGTCATATCTTCTCCCTCTACCCACCCCAGGCTTTTGCACTCCCAACCTGCCCAAGGCTGTTGCCCAGGGCTGTCCCTGTCCCCACAGTGCCCCAGCCCCCTCACCCCATCTGCAGGGCACACCTGATATTTCCCAAGGTTTTTTCAGCATAGACTGGATGGCAGCAGTGGGAGGTTTGGGGCGAAGGGGAGCTCAGACACTTGGCTAGACTTTCCCCTTGTCCTGCCTCAAACCAGCTGTTGTAGCGCTGCAGGAAAGCAGAAGAGACGATGAAGGAGGAGAAGCAGAGAAGAAAAAAACAACACAGGAAAAAATATTTTTTCCCCCTACTAAACACCCAAAGCTTTGTTTATCCACCTGTCCCTCAGGCTGAGGCTGGCTGATCCCAAGGTGGCCCCTTCCATGGGTGCTGTTTTCCCTGTGGCTCCCATCTCCTACTCCCTCACCTGCCTGTGTGTGCCATGATCCCTGATGGGGTGTCCAGCTCATGCTCACATTTCATAGCTCCAGCATGGCTAAGGAAAGCCAACTTAGCTGGAATTCCTGCAAAATTACCTGTTCTTCCAGCCAAGGAGTTCAGCTCAATTCCCAACCCCTACCTGTATCCGGGTTCACCAGCATTCCCTTCACATGGGAAATTATTTACCTTGGGTGAGGAAAAACAGAGCAAAAGGGGATAGATCCAGCTGTTGAATCCAGTAAAACCCAAAGCTTCTTCTGCTTCAGCTGCTTCCTTGCTATGGGGGAGGACAGCAGGGAGATGTCAGCCTGCCATGGGCAGAGCCCAGGACACCCAGGACACCCAGGACACCCAGGACATCCAAGGACACCCAGGACATCCAAGGACACCCAGGCCCCCGGCATACAAGGTAATCCCACATTCTTACAGAAAAACACCATGGAAAAGACCCTACTGCACCAACAGCTCCAACACTGACAACCAAATCTCAAGGGGTCCAAGATGTTTCAGCTCTTCTTTTCCATCTCTCCCACAGGTAGGGCACAAGGACATGTTCCCAGGGGAGAGAAAATTCCAAAACTTGGGATGGAGAAATGGCACTGCAGGAGTGAAGTTAAGCCTGGAGGCCAGGATATCCTCCTGGGACACACCTCTGGACTCAGGAGGATGCAGGAGCAAACCAACACATCACAGCAATGCCCTGAAACTCAGTTGCTCTCTGGGTAACACGGTGTCTCCAAGGTGGGGCAAAACCTTTATCCTCCATCCATGATCCAGGAGTGTCCCCATTGTCTTTCCATGGCCAGCTCCAATCCTGGCATGGAGGCACCAGCTGGGAGGCTGTGAAGGGGACTTGCACTGTGCTCTACTCTCTTGGTCACTCTCATCTTTCTAGGAGCTGAGGGGGATTTTCTTTGTTTGGTTTTGAGGGAATAGTAAATTCACAAACAATTGGAAGATTCAAAAAGGCTGAATCATCCTGAAACTCAGGGTGAAATTGAAAAATTCTTTGTAATGAAAAAAAATACCAGTGCCAGGCAGAGATGGCTTTAAAGATGTAAACCACCTCCTCCCATCAGTCACCTGATGATCTGTTGTATTCAGGCATTTTCTAAAAGAATCTTCTTGATTTCTTAATTTCAAAAAAAAAGCTTTTTTTTTTCAATTAAAAAAATTGTCTCAATATAAAATAAGAGATCTAAGTAAATTAGGCAAATCCCAAACAAAACAGAACAAAACAAAAACATTTCAGGCTAAACCAAACATTCTGGCTTTACCTAAAACAATTGCTTGCACAGAGATGGGGTATTTTGTAGTTTCTTTCCTTTTTCATTTTACCAGAAATTGCCTACTAAATCCTTGTTTTGGGTTGGCATGGTGCAATTCCCACACCCAAGAATTCCATCTGGGCACCAAGCAACACTTTCCATTCATTTTTCCAGCAACATGGTTCTCCACCAGTGGAACAGACCCACTGCAGCAACTCCCTTCTCCAAGAAAGATGAACCCTTTGGTTCTCCTTCCTCACAGACCTCGGAGCCAGCCCTGTGCACCTTCCCAGGACCCTCAAGGAACCTCCTCTGGAGTGGGGAACACAGTCTCTTCTCAGGAGATCTGATTTCCAACCCAGCCCAACCCGATTTAGCTCAACCCAACCCAATCCTACCCATCCTTCTCATTGCCACCACCCATGTCCCCAACCTCCAACCCTGCCACCCTGACAGGTGGGATCATATCCAAATCAAGCTCACCACACAGCCATGGCCCCAAGAAGAGGGATTTACTACCCAAAAAAAAAAAAAAAAGAAAAAAGGCAGTTTTCCCTAAGGATGCAGTGGAGCAGGTTGGGAGGGGGGTGTTAGACAGAGGTGCCGGGCTGCATTTCCACCCTCACACCTGGCTGCAGAGGCAAGCGGCAGCAGGGCTGTACATTCCAACCCCAGGCAGAGAGGTGAAACCCCAAGAAAGTAGCAAGCAAGTCGAGGCGTAAATACAGCACGAATCCACGGCACTTCAGCGTGGTTCGTTATCTCCGCTTAGACTGGAGTCGGTGGAGCCGGGTTTGAGAAGAGCAGAAATATCAGCAATTAAAGATATGTCGTGTCAAAAAAACTCTAAACTGATTAAAGTTGAAGGCTCCGTTTTCTTCTTTTCATCAGAGAACGGAATCAAAACCTGCCTGGAAAGACGCGCTCCCCCCGTTCCCAGCGCTCCGAAGGCAGCGCCTGCATCCGTCCTGCTGTGTCCCTGCATTTTAATTACCAGCTTATTAATATTCATGAGGCTAGGCACTCAAGGGGGATTGCAGTCTGTCATTCTCTCTCTCTTTCTCTCTCTTCCCCCCCCACCTCTCTCGGCTGAGTCGGTGGGGTTTTTTTTTTTCCCTTCCCCTTCCCAACATTTGGCGTGCTGCGGATCCGCACGCGGGTGCGCGCAGCCCCGAAGGCGCTGGGCGTGCAAGGGGCCGCGGCGTGGGGACACCGCCGGTGCCGGCTGGTGGCAGGGCTGGGGGTGCGGGTGGGTGTGGGATTGCCCCTGCCACGCTCGGCAGCCCCGGCAGCCGGAGGCCAAACTGCCCCCGCTGGGGGTGTGATGCTGGCACACGAGGGAGAGCTGGCACACGGGGAAATGTGTCTCACACTCACACACACACAACTCCTGGTAGCAGCATCACTGCTGAGTGCTGGGGTGATGTTGTAGCACCTCCAAGAGAAGAATGGGACTGTGCAGAACGGCACCAGGTGAACACAGACGACCTCAGCCCCCACAGCACCATCTCTCCTTGGGGACTGAGCACCCTGCACCCCAGTTCACCCTGCACCACAGTGAACCCCGCACCCCAGTGAACCTCGCACCCCAGTGAGCCCTGCACCCCAGTGAGCCCTGCACCCCAGTGAACCTCGCACCCCAGTGAACTCCGCACCCCAGTGAGCCCTGCACCCCAGTGAACTCCGCACCCCAGTGAGCCCTGCAGCCCAGTGAACCCCGCACCCCAGTGAACCCTGCAGCCCAGTTCACCCTGCAGCCCAGCTCTCCATGCTCCTGCAAAAGCACCCACTGCCAAAGCAGGTGAGAGCACCACGGCCCAGCCACAGTGCCACTGTGTCCTTGATGGAGCCACTGCTTCGGCCATCAAGGTGAAGTGGGACCTAAGGAGTCTTGCATGCATCCAGCAAGGGGCTGCCCCCCAGCTGTGCCCCAGCTGCTGGTGCAGGTTTCTGGCTGGGCAAATTGGACCCCATTTGTATTCTCAGGTCCAAGGCACTGAGGAGAGGGGCAGGAAGCCCGGGTTAAGGGCACACAGAGGGAATGGAGCTGGAGGTAAATCGATTTCTCATTCCTAAATTGAGCAGTGTGGGGTTTGCCCTCTCCTTGCTGCCATGCAGCATTTAATCCTTTCTACCTCCAGTACTGAAAACAGAGGCCACGTGGGCAGCAGAAAACTGTTCTGCCTTTGCAAACCCTGCTCCTCCCCATCCCCTCTCAGGTCACTGTCCCAGAGATGATGCAGAGCCCAGCCATAGGTGATGGGCAGGTGTCCCTGTCACCTCACACTGTTCACAGCCATTGGCAGAGGGACACACGGGGCTGCCCCATCCCAACAGCCACAGTTGCAGGCTGGAGCCCACCTCCCTTTTTCAGGCAGTGGCAGCCAGACCATAGTCTCACCTTCCTCCAGTATTTTCCTCTTCCACCTAACCCTAACCTTAACCCTAAGGATACTTTCAAGAACCTGAAGCCTCTTTGGGGATGCATCCTGTATCCCACAGTGCTGCCTCCCCATCACCAACCACCTGCAAGCAACCTGTCGAGAAACTCCAACTCAGCAGCTCCCCAACGCCCCACTTGCTCAGCTCCACAAATATTTGAATTAAGGTCCCCTGGGGAGCCACAGTCACAGAGTAACTGATTTCTCCTCCTTCATTATATCTCTGTGTAATTTACCGAGGGACGGCGGCATGTGCCTCCGTTCGAGTGAATTCCCAGCAGGACTCCCAAGAGCTCACAAATCAGGAAAAGGCAAGGCATTAGAATATGAAAGGTGAGGATGGTCTCCCCACCAAGACTCATCTTGCTCTTCCCCAGCTCCCCCAGCACTGCCAGCCCTGAACTGTGTTTTATTTCTGCCTGCTGCCCCTTGTGCAAGCAGGGAGGTCATGGGTTGGGGATGGGCCAAGGTGCCATGTTGTCAGCTCTGTCCCTGACTTCTGATCCTTTCTGGGCAAGAAGAAGCGAGAAAGGGTCTCCTCCCTCATGGAAACATCTCAAGAAATGCCAGGGAAGCTGATGCAGCAAAGGTTTCCAAGTGAAATTGTGTCCCTTGGCCCTAAAATCTGACTTCTTTTCACCTGGACAAGTACCCTATGCCTCAGTTTCCACATCTACAAAAAAAGTAGTCACTCCCTCCACTAACTGGTTTAAGACTCCCAGCACTCAGATGCTGAAGGTCTATAAAAGGCATGAATCCATCTGTGTTGCATCTCTAGCAAGGAGGAGCTGGGGGACAATTTTGCCAGCATAGTTCTAAGTTACCAGAAGGAGTTTGAAGAGTCACCAAGGAAAAAGAGAAGGGAAAAATGAGGAATTTGGACCAAGGATGCACAACTGAGCTGCTTTGCATTGTTTTCTTGTGAAACACGACATGTGAGGAGGTTGGTCTTGGTTGGACCCACCTCAGTCTGAAGACAACCCAGCTGAGCCCATGGCCCATCCCCACACCCCAGTCCAGTGCTGAGGTGCCAGGGCAGGAGCAGCTCACCCTGAGAGTGGGAAGTCGTCACTCCTAGTGGCTCAGGGAGATTGATGGGACCTTTTGCAGGTCTTTGCAGCATCTATGGGCTGGGTGGGAGTTGTCTCTCTCCAAATTCCCTGACCACTGCCAGGGATGTGACACTGGAGTAAAGCGCTGGACTGGCTCGGACGCAGCGAGTTCTCTGTTCCAGCAACGCTGCAAACAGCGGAGGGCAACATTTTGCTTCCTGGAAACCCAGAGAAAGAAGTATTTTTTGTGAAGAGCTGCAGCTCAGAGGCAACCTGTAATGGAGATTTCAGAAAACTGGGTGTTCCCCCTTCCACCTCCTCTGCAAAGACAAAGACTTGGCAGATGGTGGTGGTGCTCACAGGGCTTGTGCTGGGCTTTTTTTGGGAGCTGGGTATTCAAACCCTCACTCTCATTCTTCACTTTAGAGGTGTGAGTGATATAAAATCTGCCCATCCCAAAATCAGCCCATCCCTGGGCTATCTCAACTTCTCAGAGCTCTTCCCACAAGCTGAGTTAAAGACCTGAGGCTGTTCAGCCTGTAACAAAGAGCTCTTTTCTCCCCAGCCTTCACCAGTTGTTGGAGTTAAATAGGCTGCGCTGAAACCAAACCAAACAAAGCCCCTGCAAAGCAGCTCCAAATCCCATCCCCTGGCCAGCACTCTGGATTTCCCCCGGAGCACAGGCACAGCACTCCTTGGTGTGCCACGGCTCTCTCCACACTCCAAAAGGTGGGCTGAAGCAGCAAGACTGTGTTCCCTCCTGTGCCCCTTGCTGCTGGACACCCACGGGAGGTGATGAGGGGGTCTCAGAGTGGAAAACATGCCATGGAGCTGCTGCAGCCTCTGCTGCCATCCCCCTGCTCCAGTGAATTTGCTCCAGACTCTGGCTATGCTGCTGCCAGCGCCGTGACCCCCCCGAAGCAGCACAGGAGGAGCCCTCATGGGCACCACATGGCTTTCCCAGCTCTGGGCACCCTGATGGGACCTTTCCAAACACGCTGCCTAACCCACCCCCTCACACCCCTACGGGGCAAGTTTGCCCCCTCCCATTTTGCGGGGCCAGGTCCCTGTCCTTGGTCACCGAGCCCTCCCCCCCAGCATTGCAGCGACCAATTCCACGAAGCAGCTGCCTTCCCTGAGCAAGGATGTGATGGCAGACGGGGGTCTCCATCAAGGCAGGGGGGGGTTTTGGCCATGCCAGCCGCTGGAGGGGCTGCTGGCGCCTGCGTCCCGGGGGTGCGGAGTGCGGGGGTTCGGGGCTCTCTGTGCAGGCAGCTCAGTGATCAAAGCGCCGAGCACAGGCCGGGGCCGGGGGGAGGCAGGCGGCGAGAGATGAAACGGAGCAAAGTTCCCCGGCTTCGGACGCGGGAGTTGGAAAGGATTCGACGGCAGCTTGGAAAAGGAGGAGAAGAGGGCCGGGAGCAGCAGCGTTCAGCAGAAAGGAATGTCCTGATGGGACGGCAGCCTGAACGCTGGCCAGGAACCCCCCCTTCCCAAGGCTGTTTAAAAGCCCCGGACCTCTCCGAGCCCTTTAATTGGCGCTTTAAAAAACTTCCTTGTTCCTTGACGCGGCGAGGTTTGCGTTTCATGCCCAAAATGACTCAATTCCCCCTCTCCCCTCCGTGCAAAAAA
>VYZP01011545.1:112069-183710 GCA_013400635.1 Hypocryptadius cinnamomeus | reverse complement strand
TAAAAAAAAAAAAAAAAAAAAAAATCTCCTTTGAAACGTTTGCTCGAAGCCAGCTCCATCCCCTCCCGGCAAGCCTCGGTAGCCCCCAGCCCTCACCCCACCAGCCTCTTGTGTGTATTCTTGTTCTCCCCTAATAATCCACATCCCAGCTGCCTCCCTCTGCCTTCGCCCTCCTCCTCCCTGCCTCTCTCGCTCCCTCTTTCTCTCTCCTCCCCCCTTCCTCCCCCTTTCCATAACTCAAAAGCTTGTCAGGCTGGTTCCAGACTGCTGGCGCCAGGCTTCACTCCAGGAAAAAAATAAAGCAAAAGAGAAAGGCATGCAAGGCAAAACAGCCCCGCCACATGAACACACATCAAACCAGCCCTTTATCTCCCCGGAATGCTCTCCCCGCTGCAGAGCTCCCTACCCCGGCCCAACAGCCGCGCTCCCCATCCCCGTAACCCTAATGCAGCAGCGCCAGGCTGCGAGCGCACACGCCCTGCCAGAGACAGCGAAGGAGCAAATACAAGATCTATTATTTATCAGTCTTATCAATTATTTAGAGCCTCGGTGCAGGGAAGGGGTGGGGAGAGGAAGCCATGGAAGAGGTAGTTCTTAGCCTGGTAGTTCAGGTGAGGGGGTTCTGCACGGTCCTACCTCCCCACTGGTGCTGGGATGTCCCCAAGAACATCCCTCGCATCCCACCCCACTGACATGGGGTTGTTTCTATCCCTGACCCATCCTGCCTTCAGCAGAGCAGGGCTTCCCCTCACAGCAAGCCAAGATATCCAGCTCCAGGAGCATCCCAGCTCCAGAGCCACTGGTGCCTGAGTGGAGGGCTGCCCTACACCACAGGCAGAGTGACCAGCTGGAGGGTGAGGGTTCACACATGGGGACCTTGGACCCTGACTCATTGTCCAAGGGACCAGTCAGCTCCCAAAAACGCAAATTTTAGCACCAATGTACATTTTCTCAGGCACTTCCAACAGCACTCTCCTGGGTTGCCAGTGCATGTCTCTTCTCCTGCAGTCTGGAGGATGCACCACTGCTCATCACCACTCCCAGACTGCAGAGGTGGCTGGTGCAGGGCTCTGGAGCCTCAAGTCATCCTCACATCCAGCCAACCCTGCTGGAGCTGGTTTGGCTCAAGGCAGGAAGAGGAATGTGTCCAGGGCTCTCCTCCTCATGGAGGTCTCAGGTCAGTCTTAACCCCAAAAGGTCAAAACCAACATTCCAAACCCCAAACCCACCCCTTGCTCCAGACGGAAAATTACACCAGTCTACGCAGCCCCTTCAGGCTCTGTTTTCTCTTGGATTTTGGAGCAAGCTCCAGCCCACCACCTTCGTGACGATGCTTGAGAAGGGTCCCAGCCACCAGGCAGGTGACACCCGTGGCACTGTGCCGATGGGCACGGGTTCATCCATGGGCCACTGCCGCGAGGCAGATGGCCACCGCAGCCTCCCCGCGAGGTAGCCGCCTTTCCGCGGCAGATCGCACCAAAGTAGCTGCAGTGGGAACGTGTGATGAGGTGGGTGTGCTAAGAAGATTTTTTTTGGCAGACTTCAGGATGACTTTATTGCTCACAAGTTCTCGAGTCATGGCTGAGTAACACTCATCGCATGTCTGAAATGAAAAAAAAAAAACCCCTTACCCCAGCACAAAATAAATAGCCTGGACAAAGCGCTGCCCTTCCCTGCTCCAGGGGGTCCAAGGCTCCCACATGGGCTGCAGCAGCCGCTGCCTGTGAGCCTGATATTTCCCCCTGAGTTTGAGAAAAGAGGCTCTCATGCACACAAGCACCAGTCCAGTCGTGAGAGCTCCTCGTCAGGTCCCCCTCCAAGTGAGGGTCTGTGTATTCAAGGCAGAGGAGCAGCATCCACTCTGACAGGATCTCTGTGACATCACCTTCATTTGGGTGGCTGAATTAGGCTCGTGAGCCCACACTTTTGCATTGGAAGGTGTGACCTCAGCCTGTTTTTGTCTCGATTGTTTTCTTCTAAAGCCCAAAAGTTCTGCCCCGTGTCTCCACATCCCAGCCAAGCCGTGTGAAGGCTCCTGGGTTGGGTCAGCAGAGACCCTCAGATCACCAGGGAGGATAAATTTCTGCAATGCGGATGCTGGTTTGGATGTTCCTGGGTGCCAAGAGGGTGCAGAAAGCTGTGTTGTCTAAGGATAGAAGCATCCCCACCTCCAGTGCCTTCAGCTCTGAGAAACCAGTAGCTACTTTTGAAAAGCAGCCAATGTACTTCCAGCCTGGAAGGAAAACTACTGTCCCCTGCTTCAACTGAGTCAATGGGGGCTGATCAAATTCCTGTGGCAACTCAGTGATCAAAAGGTATCAGATGCCTGGCTAAGCCCACAGGTGCAAAGAAAGTGCTCTCCTCTTCTCAAGGTAGGGAAATGAATGTGAAGAGTGATGAAGTGACTTCCCCAAGGTCACCTGGGAAATGCTGCTGAAGAGCCCAGAACAGAACCCAGGTTTCTGCTGTCCAGCTCCCAAGTCCTCACATCAACCCTGCCCATCCCTGGGTCAACCCCTGGGACAATCCCGGCCCCACGAACCCCCAAAGCCTTTCTGTACAAGGAAAAGAAGGTCAGAAGCATGAACCTTTCCAGATGATGGCTTTTGGGTGCCCTCCAGCCCCAAAGGAAGAGTTCAACTGGGATGGAAAAATCTTCCCCTTGAGTAAAGAAAGAGTAGGATCTGCTTTCTGCCATTTATTATCCCAGTTCTCCCATCCTAAAGACTAAGAACAGATGAGAACTAGTTGGAAGAAGGGAGAAAAAAACAAAATTAATTTCATTCCATTGTAACAGGTTCAAAAGGTATGTTTTAATAAATTTTCTACTATTTTGGGAAAAAAATCCAGAAAAAACAGAACAGTCTTTATAATTGCTGTGCCTCCTCCTGAAAGACCATATCCTGAGGAGAAAAATGGGAGCTTAGGGAAAGGAGAAATTTCACTGAAGATTGAAGGAGGAAGAGCAGAAGGACAGGAGGAACCCTTCATTTAGAAATGTCACAGTCAGTTTCATGAAGAAGAAAAAAATCCCATTATGTTGAGTATTTTTCACAAAAAAAAAACTTTGTGTGTGTTTGTTTTTTAAAGGCTGGGTTTTTTTTTTTCCAGCTAAAAATAAAACTCCACATGTTAAAAAAAAAAAAAAAAAAAAAAAGTCATCCGTCCCTGGGCAAAACCGAGAGCGCTGGAAGGGACAGCAGCTACCCTGGGACGGCTTGTGCCGCTTCTCGACAGGCGGCCCTGATGGCGGTGACACCTCCGGGCCGGGGAAGGTTGGGAGGACCAGATCTGCCCCGCGCCGCCCCTGAGCGCACCCGGGGAGCCGCGGGGGTCCGCAGCGAGCCGGAGCTGACAGTGACCGGAGCAGGGCTGTTTCCTGGCTGCCAGCTCCTGGCACATGGGCATGCCGATGCCCAAGAGCACCCCTGGATGCCGGTGGCCGAGCTCCGGAGCTGCCTCGATGGGTGCATTTGAGGCAATCCCCGGCGGATGCTTCCAGGAGCCCTGACCCGGCCCATTGCCCCAGCCCATCCTGGGGGAAAGAGGGAAGCGGGACACTGCTGGGGCAGAGCACACGGGTGTCACAGCCGGTCCCAGCTGTATCCTTTTCCCATTTCCCTTCCATGCGTGCGGCCGAGCTCCCCTCCCTGCTGAGGTCAGCTCCGGCTATTCTCTCCTCTGTTTCCCCTGCTCTTGCCATGCACTTCCCGTCTCCCTTTGAAATTTCACCTTCGCTGCGTCATTCCCCGCAGGCCGTTTTGGGGCTCGGGTTCACGTGGACGTGCTGTTGTTAAAGAGCCAAGGTGGGGCTGAGCCTCGCTCTTTGGGACCCCTTGTGCTGGGGAGCACACAAAAGAACCCAGCTCGCACAGATCCATGTTCAGCTGAACAAGCACGAGCCCAAATGCTGAGCTTGCACCAACAGCCTCGAGCAGCACAAGAGTCAGAGGGGAAAACGCCATGAAAAATAACGAGGAGCTGGGAGGAAACAAAGGCTGGGCAAAACAGGGAGTGTTTCCAGCAGATGGAGATGGTCAAATCCGGCGGTCTGCTAGCTGTGCTCAGCTTAACCAAAGCTGAGCAGGACCTGGCCCTGACCCAGGACAGGCAGAGGAGCTGTCTCATGTCACGGACACCCACTGCCCCAATGCCACTGAATCGAGGGAAGATCGAGGCAGATCTCTCCCGAGCGTTACAGATGGGACACCCGAGCACCCACTCAGCTGACACGGGGAGCAGCACTCTGCCACAGCATGAGTGAAATCTCCAGCGGGGTTTGGGAGTGAGCAGCTTCCTCGTGCTCCCACAAAGCCCCAGGGAATTCAATGCCGAAGAGAGAGCAGCTGGGCTCCTCCCCAGGCGGAGCGGCTGCCGCGCTCGCACGCGCCCCATTTTGGCCAACCGTCCTTTCCATGGAGGAGCCACAACGTTGAACAAAAGCTGTCCCTGCTGGCCCCCAGCACTGCCTGCCGCGCTCCCCGCGTGGCACCGGGCCAAACCCCTTAACAAAGGAGGGCTGGAAGCAGAGCACACATTAACTCCATGGTGGATTTCCCTTGACAGACCCCAGTGAGGATCATCGCCCACCCCGCCGCGGCAGAGCCTGGGCTGGCAGCGCTGGCAGCACGTGGCACTCACCCATCAGGGCAGCTGCAGTGACGGGGTCACTTCGAGCTGCCTGGCCCCGTGGCATCCCCAGGACACCACTCCAGCTATTTTCCAGCGACAGCCGACGTCTGCCAGCGACCTCCTGGACACGGGCTACAGCCAAGCCGTGTCAGCGAGATGAGACACAGCGCAGAGGGGCTGCTCCCTGCAGTTTGGGGCAGGAGGTGGAGAGAATCTCATGACATGAGAGCCTGGAAGAAAGGCCTGACCCCAGGTTATAGATTTTTGCCTCCTTCCATGGCAATCACTGACAAATGCTCACAAGCACATCTCTTTGGAGGAGCACACACTCACTGAGGAGAGAGAGCTGAGGGAAGGGCTGCACGCCTTCTCCCGTGTGCTCCCCTTCCCAGCTGCTCCTGCCAGGAGAGGCTCAGCCAGCCCAGGTCACATCCCACCCCACTTCAGGGATTCTCTGCAGGCAGGGAACACATCCTGCTTTGCAGGTGGTTCCCAATGAAGAGCGGTGCTGCAGGGCTATGGGTGAAACTGCAAACACTTTCTTTGCCAAATGGCTTTAAAGCTTCCCCATCCCCTTCGATTGCATCACCTCTGTCACTAGAATGTTCCCAAGCTCTCCCTTCTTATGTCCTTTCCATGCAGGAAGCTCTCATACAGTCATGGATGTACTCCAAATTATCACAGTGCTGATTACTTAAAGCCTTAATTGGATATCATCCATAAAGGGAAAAACCCTCAGTGCTTTCTCCACTCTTCTTCCAGCTCATGGATGCTCAGGATAGGCTTGATGCCTTCAAACGGTGGCACAACCATCTCCAGGACCTTGGGGGTCCTTAAGGAGAGAGGAGGGGTTTGAGAGACAAAATCTGTAGAAGAAAATGTGAACCTGGCTGCCTTGTAACCCAAACCATGTTCTGGATGGTTATGATCTCCTGGCCCATTGCAAGGAGCAGCAAAAAACAGGCACCATTTTGTGTTTTCAAGCTCAGAAATAGTGTTTGAGTGAGTCACAGGGAGTTTTGGCCCTCTCCTGGAGGCTTCAGATTCATTCACTCTTCCTTTCTTTTGTTATTTTCAATAATCTGAAATATTAGTGAGCTGGGCTGAATCTGCAGGGTTTACTCACCACCTCCAAAGGACTGAAATATAGCAAAACAGCATGGCAAACCCCAAACATTTAGAGCTTCTGAAGATTTCCAGACACTACAAAAATCAGGGAAGAGCTTTTAAAATAATGAGATTTGCAAGGAAAAAAAAAAAAAAAAAGAGAGAGAAGAAGAAAAAAAGGAAAAAGAAAGAGGGCCAGTTGCCTTGCTTTTATTTCCCTGTTGGCTTTCGAGCCTGTAGGCCACTCTGATGTCACTCTGCTAAACTCCTCTCTTCCATGAGGTAAGAAGCCCTGAAACCAGCACACCCCTGCCAGCGCTCTGCAATCTCACAGCTCCACAAAAATGGAGGAAAGAAGGAAACGCTGGGATCCAAGAGAAATCACAAGAGGTTTGGAGGACCATTCATAGGACCATCAGTGGGCAAGGCAGAGTGAGAGGTGTCCTTGAAAGCCCCTCTGCACCCACAGGGTGATGGAGAGCTGGGGACAAGGGTTTGGAGCAGGGCAGTGAACGTCGCCGAGCGCCGGCGTGGCTGCGCCGCGTGGCTGGCTCGCTCTTGGCAATAAGGACAGTCCCAGGAAAGGGGAAAGACTTCCAGCACATCTCAGCAATTTCTCTCCACTCCCAAAGGAAGCGTGTTTATTGGAAGCCATTTTCTGCATAAATAGCCCTTTCCTGCTGTTTCCCACAAAGTCAGACTAAAATAATTTCCTAGGCTTGAGGACGCCAGCCCACAGCTTTCTAGATGGATGCACAGAGCTCAACCTTGAGCAAGAGACCAAAGACATTCCCAAAATCCTGCCCAGAGTCCAAAGCAGAGGTTTTACATCCCCTCCCCAGCACCAACTCCCATCTGCCCCACCAGATCACCCCACCCCAGCATTCTCCTTTGGGTATCTCAAAGCCCCCTGCAACCTCAAGCCCATTCACGCCCCACACACATCCCAGATGGAAGCAAGACCCCAAATCACTGCTCAACACACAAAGAGCGAGGAGCAGCTTACTCAAATACCCAGGCAGTGCACACTGGAAAATAAACTGGTCTTCAGCCCCTGAAGGACTGGTGTGCAAAGGGAACAGCAGGGATGCAGACAGTTCAGTGTCAAGGTTCTCTCACCCCACATGATTTAAAACTGATATTTTCTCCACAGCAGGGAGCTGGTGACTGGAACAGGTCCCTATTCACACACGGAGGTCCCCTGAAGGGCCCATGCAGCAGCACTTTGGGGGCTGTGGAGGAGAGCTGAGGTGCTGCAGTGCCCAGGGCAGGGACTGGGGTGGGGTCCCCCCTCCATCCTCCCCAGTTCTGCAGCACAGCACAGGGTCTCACCAGACAGCTGGAGGGGTCTGTGCCTGCACTGCCACCAACCCTCCTCAGCCCTACTGTCCAGGCTGGGGCTTGGCTGGGACAGGCTGAGGCAGCACTGCAGGGCCCCCAGCAGCCCTGGCAAAACACCACTGCGAGATCACGGCCACAGCAATGGAAATCATCGTGCATGTGGCCCGAGCGTTCCCAGAAGAGCCCTTGCTCTGCACTCCAAGGCCAAACAGCCCATGGATGCTGCATGCCAGGCTGCTGTCCTCAAGTTTAGGGCAGGGAGAAAAGAAGGAAGATTTGGAAAAGCCTGTGTCTGAAGCTGCTTGGGGACTGAAGGCAGAGGAACTGCAGCGCTCTGGAACTGGAATTGGGCAGGACACAGTTAACGCCTGGTTCCTCGTGAAGGATCAGGAGGAACTTGGCTTCATATTTCATGTGTGGGATGTTGCAAGAGGACAAGGAGCCCTGAACCCCAGCGGCATGCATTCCCTGGGAGGAACCCACGACGTGCCCCTCTCCATGGCCGCTCCGCCGAGGGCAGGACCCTCCCTCCCGGCCAGGGACGGTGCCACCACGCCGAGAGACACCGGAGAAACACCAAGGCCGTACCGACTCCACGGTGGCATCGAGATGCCGGCAACCGAAGGCGCCGCGGCCGGGGGAGCGGTCGGGGCTGGCGGCGGGAGGGCCCCACGCGTGGCGCGGAGCTTGGGGCTCCGCAGCTCCGGCTCCCCGGCTCCCGGGCGCACATACAAAGGCTGGGCTCCCCCAGCCCGGCTGATGCTCGACCTCTCCGTTGTCCTCGCTGCACGCCTGTCCCAGTTCCAGCAGCCGGTTGCTACAGCAACTGAGCTCTGACTAATCATTTGCGCAATGACCTTTTTTCCCCCCAGAGAGAGGGAGGGAGGGAGATGGAGAGGAGGGAGGGAGGGGAGGAGAGGCAAAGCGAGCGGAGGTTAGCGAGAAAAAGCAGCCAGAGAGAATGTGGGGTTTTTTTAGATGATGCAAGATTTTTTTGGGGGGGGGGGAATCAGAGGGATGAGGGCGGCAGGAAGGGGAGAGAAAAGCAGGTGTTGAATGGATCCCCCACTCCCGGCTCTATGCTTCAGAAAGGGTGGATGGATGGGGGCAAAGTCGGCTGCCAGCGGGCAAAGAACCTCACTGGCATCTCTTCCCTGGGCGCGGGGGTGGGGGGACTCCAACCGGGGCTGACATTGCAGCCCTTCTTCTCCTCCTCCTCCTCCTCCCCCCCACCCCACACCGACCCTGGCCATTGCTGAAGGGCCAGAAGTCGAGAATTTGGCTCTGCCTCACCACCGAGGTGCAAAGGGCTGGGTGGCCCCAGGTCAGCTGGGATGGAGCACCCCAAGCACAAAGCCTGACTGGTGGGTGGTGGTTGGGGAACCCACACCAGGGCTGAATGGAGCTAAAAACTCCCGTGTCAGCGTTACACCAGGAGGGAACAGTGCTGGACTCTGCTGAGCCAGGAGAACCAGCCAGGGAAGAAACCTGAGCCCAGCTCCAGTGCCTCTGATGGTGTTACTGGGAGGGCTTCACTCCCACCTCTATTGCCTTGAGCTGAACAAGCCCAGAGTCAGGTCTGGCTCCAGCTCCAAAACAGAGTAAATAATGCAAAAGCTTCTTTCTGCAGAGCTCCGAGAAGAACATGTGAGGTCACATCTTCCTGAGTTGGTAGGAGAAAACAGTTTAGAGGTTGTGCATTGTTCCTCACGCCAGAGGAGAAGAGAATAGAAGTTGGTGAAACCAAAAATGCAGTGGCAAGGTCCTCCTCACCAAGGGGTGGATGGTTGTGCCCCAGGTTTTCACAGCAAAAGGATTTGGTCTTTATCCCAATGGGATCAGAAAACACTCACATCTGACTTTGACCAGCTGCAAAGTGCTAAGCCAGCTGAGATGAACAGCAACAGTGACCAAGAGCAGTGTCACCGGAAAATGGGTTGGCAATTGGAAAGAATGGGAAGTTTGAAGAAAAATTAGTTTTGTGGACAGAAATTCCACAACACATCCTGACAAACTGCAGTTCTGTTGTGTGAACTGGAGAAGGAGGACGTGGTATGAATAATGAGCAAACCAAAGAATGAGTTATATCCTGAATGGTGCTGAGAACACACTCTGCACACACAACTCCTGCTGGCACAGGACAGGGAGCTCTCATTAGGCAAGACAAAATCTCAAAGTGGTTCTCTGGTGAGGCTTCTACATCTTTGCCCTGTAAAGATGGGCCCTTTCCTTAAAGCAGGTCAGACAAAATCCTAGCTCCAAACACCTCTGAAAGGTCCTGGAGCCAATCCTCTTCTTTCAGCTTATGCTTCCCTCTGCCCCTCAAAATAATGCAATGGACAAGACAGGCATTCCCAGCTAGTTTGTACACCAAAAAAAGTAAAGCAAGATTCGCTAAATCACCTGTGGCTTAAGGCCAGGTTGTGAGGAACACTCTACACTCAGTGAGCACCCAACGTATTTCCCTTATCAGCATGACTTGGCACCTACATAAATTCCCACTGTAGCATCTGATCCCAAACTTGAGAAACCAACAGGAGGGTTGATACTGAGCCCATTGCAGTGCTTGCACAGCATGGGGCACTGCAGGCAGCCACAGCTTGGGGCTAAGAAGACCAAAGCCATGTCAAGCTCAGTGTAAAAAATGCTCCTGAATAGCAAGAGATATTAACTCAGGCTTGGCCACGGCCACAGGGCTTGCAGAGAGCCCACGCCTGCCTCCCATCCCCCTTGTAGGTGAACCTGGGGCGGCACTGAGCCTCAAACACCATGTAGAAATAAAACTCCTTTCCACCTCTTTTCAGTTAAATCACTCTGCAGTTTGCAGAGCTCCACCAAGGACAATTATTTCCAGCATGTGCCGTGCATGAATGCTGTGAGCAAGGCAGAGCTGGAGTTTCATCATAGCCCAGCTTTGTGTGCAGAGCAAAGAAGGAGCGAAAAAAATAGAGGGGGAAAAAAACCAACATCAACAAAAAAGGAACTTGGAACTGGAGGCCCCCCCGGCCTCACCCTGATCCCGAGGAGGCTCCGCTCTGCTCTTGCTCAACCCAGCTCCGAGAATGAGGAAGCGGAGTAGACAGGCGGGGGAGGCGGTCAAGCTGAAGACAAACAGCCTCTGAGCCGGGCAGCTTGGAAAGCTCCGGGAGCGAGAGGACACTGGAGCCAAGAGCAGGCTGTGCCCTGAGCCCTCTGCCCGCCCAGGCTGGGGCTTTGTGGCCCTCTCTCCAGGGGATGCTCTAGATTTTTCTGAGTCCAGGTCTTAAAGGAGATGTTCTCCAGCACGGAGCTCTGCCAAGCCCTGCTGTGCTGCCAGCCCTGATCTTGCACACCCCAGCTGTGGCCGGTGACAGCCAAGCTCCCACTGGCCACGCCGCCCTGCCCAGGTGCCTCTGCGGTGCACGGGGATGGCAGAGCCGAGCCGTGCTGTGCCATGCTGGTCACAGCCAGCCAGCTCTCCCCTCTGCCCAGCCAGAGCCAGCTCTCAGCACAGCCGGCAGCTCAGCAGTTCGCCTCCGCACTCTGCGATACCGGGAACCGCAGCACCGCGCTCGCTGCAAACAGGGTTTTGCATAAAAAATTAAACCCCAGCCAAGTGTGAGATGTTCCAGACGGCTCCACATGCCTGGGGCTGGCTCACAATATCCCGGTACCCTGCACCTCACTGCTCCAGGAACTTAGCTTCCCTCACCCTCTCTTGCCAATGGCCGCTCTCACCTGCCCTGTGCTGGTCTCCTTCTCCTCGTGCCCTGGGCTAGGCAGAAACCCAGCTGAAGGGAGCCCAGTGTCTGCACAGCCCCACTGGTGGCAGACCAAGGCCCCAACATGATATTGTCCTGCTGATCTGCCCTTCTCCTTCAGGAGGCTGGAAAGGAGCTCTTTGATCTCACCCATCTTAGAGCAAAGGACAGTGTGGCAGAGATGCAGAGCGATGTGTCCAAGGCCAAGGAGGACAGAGCAGCAGGCAGAGGAGTTGGTAGGGTCCACTGTTCAAATTTTTTTTATGACAAGCAATATTAGCTGTACCCCAGAAGTGCTGTGACTGATCAGGATGACACCACACTTCCCAAATCTCTTTGGATCCACCAGCAAATGAGAACCAAAACACCAAGACTCACCACCTCGTTTGCCCAGTTCCTGGTAGCCCACAGGGATGGAGCTATTTTGGGGTCACCACATCCCCCTGAGCATGTATTATTCCAGCTGTCCACATTCCCAGCATCCTGAGGTGAGGGGAGGCTATGGCAGGAGGGAAATGAGGTACCTTTCTCAGGATCAGAAGGGCCACTTCTGGCATTCATGAAACCCATCCCAAAGGAAAGGATTTGTTGTTTCCCAAGAGAAGTGTCAAATTCTACAGGATCTCAGATTGAACAGCCCTTCAGGAGTGTCAGAGAAGTATCAAAACCTAGAGACCAACAGACAGGGGAGGGAAAATCAGCAAACTCTGGGGAAAACCGAGGTGTTTTTTCCCTTCCACAAGGCTATCACAAGTTGGGAGCTGGGGTGAGGAAATATTTGCCCCCTTCCCATGCCAGGCAGCACCAGAACCTGCCAGAGAAGATGCTGTGGGAAGGACAAGGGCCAGGCCCCACACAATAGTGAGTGAAAATTCTGTAAGTTTACTCCCAGCTTGCATTAGGTCACCCACCACTAAGTCACCTGTGGGACCCAGCTGGGAGTGAGCCCCATTGGGTTTAAGTAAATAAATACAATACTGCTGAAAGGGGAGAAGAAAAAAGAAAACAAGAGGAATAAAGGATGTGCCTCTCCAGCGCCTCCTCCCCTCCCATAAACCTGCGTGCTATGCAAATATATGCAAATGAGACATGGAAGCAGCGATGAAATTGGCTCTCTAAACCAGCGTGGTCTTAGACTGGGGAGTGTTGGAAGCAGCTTCCTGGGAAGTTGAAGCAGAAATAGCTGCACCATGAGAGGGACAAGTAATGACAACTGGAGGGGATGTGTCCCCAAATGCCTTTGGCCATGGGATCAGCTCCCACCAAACCTCCCTCTCGACACCCCACTTCAACAGCTGGGCTGGGGAGGGGGGTGGAGGGAAATGAGAACTTGCTTTTCCCCTGTTTGTGATTCCACTCATGATTCCTGGGAAGGGATGGCAAAAAGCACTGCAGTGCATGGAAACCCAAGCAGCTCGGTCCAAATCAGGGGACAGCCAACACAGGCAGCCCAGGGTGATGCTCCCCGGGGTGGGCACTTTCTCCAGGGACTGCTTAAGGAGTGACATCTTTCTTACATGAAGAATGGGATCGTACAAATTCCAGCTCGTTTGTTCCAGGCAATTTATCCACCCAAGTATTGCCTTGTTCAGTAACATTTTCTCAAGGGGTTTCTGCAGAGAAGCAGGTAAAATCCAGAAAGTCTGAAGGCTTCGGGGTGTAAACAGCATTTGCCTGAGCAATGCTGCTCACGTTGATAGTCAATGCCTGAGTGTTTTTTTGCTGAGAAACAGGAGGGATTTTTGTGTTAAACATTCTCTGCTTAAGAACAGACCTGGCTGCAGCAGAAGCCCCTTTCCTGCCTCCTGACCCAGCAAGGATTTTTACAGAAATAGCCCAGATGCTCTGAGCTCAATGGAAAGTTTAGGATGGACTGCCAACCTCCCAGACAGCCCTGGACCACAGCAGTCCTGCTGCAGGGAGCCAGCAATCTCCATCAGCATCACTGGGACATGGCTGAAAAGTTTTCCTGCAACTGCAGGGCTTCCCAAACCCACTTCAGCCACTGGAGATGGGGGAAGGACAGGGGAGCTGAGACACCATTATTAGTGCACTTTGAGGCCAAAGGTGCAACACAAGGGTCTGTTTCATATCTCAGAGTGGGTTCTGGAGAGGTAGGGTACCTGCAAAAGGCACTGGGAAGGATTCAAGGGCTCTCTGGTTTGAGCCCATCCAAGATGAACATCTCCTGCAATTGCCTCTCCAGTGCCTCCACCATCATTTGCAACCCCAGCTTCCCCCCAGGAAAGTCACAGCGCTGCATTCAAGACAGCTCCCACAGCCCTGCATCTTAATTTGCTTTTCATTTTGCTTTATCTGTCTCATTAAAGGCAATCTCCAGCAACTCCGACGCCAGTCTCTGGCATGGCGGGCGCTTGTGTTCCCACTGTTGGGCTGAGCAGCTGTCAGCAGTGACAGCCCACGGGTGCCACACTGTCATTTGGTGGCACTGAGCGTGGAGCAGAGGCACCTTCCATCCCCTCACTGCTCTGCACTGCTGTGGGGTACTGAGGGGTGTTCCTGCACCCCAGAACCACCCCCTGACAGATATTATGGCTTCAGCATCACACATTCTCTGGGTGGGGCTCGTTACCTGTGTGCCTGGGGACCTTGCATCATGCACCAGCCATTTATGGATGTTGTCCATAAACCTGGGCTCTTCCTATGCCACAAATCCAGTTGCTTTACTTGACCTGGTTTATGACACAGGGACAAGCTTGAGCATCTCTCTTGTTGGTGAGGAAATAACAATGCATCTCAGCTCTTCCTTGTGTTTTTCTATCCTTTCATCTGCCCTTTTACCAGATTTCCCTGAGCTGCCCTGGCACTGGGGCTCCAGAACTGGAGCTGTGGCTCAGTGAACGCACTCTCTCCAACCACAGTGGTGTTACACAAACCCTCAGAGTACACAAGAGCCCCTGAGTATAGTGTTCTGTGACTCTATCAAAAATACAGCCTTAACCCACCTCCCTGAAGAGAGTTTCCATGAAAGCATCACGGGGTGGCAAGTCCTGGAGATACCTGGCAAAGGGAAAAAGCTGCTGCTCACCCACCTCTTCCCAGTCCCTTCCCCAACTCCTGCTTCCATCTAAGGGCTGCATATTTCTCCCCCTGCTCACCCTGCAAAACACTGCGAACCTGAAGAATAAAAGGTGCAGACTAGCTGGGATTTCAAATTCTGTGATTAAGGATGGAGGCAATTTCTCCCTCCCTGGGCTGATAGAGCAGGCAGCAGATGAAGACAGCTTTTTAGCGTGCTGCCAGCAGCTGCGATAGGCGCCTGTGCCGTCACCAAGCAGAGAGATTATTCTCTGGATCTCCGGGGCTGTTTATCAGGAACACTCACTGCTGCAGCCGCTAAACCAGCTTAAATACCAAAATTAAAAAATAATTAAAAATAAACCCAAAATCTTTTCTGTAACCTCAGAAGGAGAAGGATTGGGGAAGGGGAAGTAAAAGCACCGGGAGACAAGTCAGTGTCTTGATAAAATAGCCATAGGCACAGGCAAAACAGGCTCCATAGCTGGCACAGTGGGGATGGCCAACCCTGGCTGGAGGGATAGAGCAGCAAAACCCGCTGTCAGGAGACCCCAGAATGTGCCTGGAGCAGGCAGCTGCCAGCCTCAGCCAGAGGGCACATCACAGGGAAGCCAGGGTGAAGCTGTCAGTGCCAATGCCAGCACATTTCCCTGGCTCTGCCTTGAGTATCATGGGATGGGGAGCACACAAGGAGCAGCAGCTTCGCACCGTGGCCAGGGCAGCCAGCTCCGGTACCCGAGGAAGGGTGTGCTCCCTCCCCGTGCACAGCCAGGGAGGGAGTGGCACGTGTCAGGGATAATAAATTGCATGAGAGTCTGGATCTGGGAACTGCATGGAAAGAAAAGGCATGAGGTCTGATTTCCTTGGGCATTCAGAGCCTTTGAAGATCAGAAAGCAGCTAAGTGCAAGGCAGGCTTTCAAGCTGCCAGTGTGGGTTAGTGGTGGGCCTGGGACTCCCCAGGGAGCAAGAGCTGTAGAATCCCAGCTGCCAGGTCAGATCCTGCCTCCCAGCCACAGGAAGGTAAATGGCAACAGCTCTGTCGATACCTCATGAACATTCTCCTCAATGGGCCCTTCACTGGCACGTGGGTGTGAGCTGGGGAGCACCAAACTGCTTACTCAGGGCTGGCTGGGTGCTCACTGGATTTGGATCATCCCAGCACATCCACCTGCTACAATCCCTTTCCTTGACTTCTGTTTAGACAACCCACTATGCTGGGGATGGTCCCACCCCTGGTATCAGAGGTATGATGCCCAGGAGAGTCCTCCACGGGCAGAGGGGTCCCTACCCCACTTTGGAAGCAGAGTTGGATCCTCCAAACCTACCACTCCCCTGGAATTCATGATAAGCAAGACCCTTCATGGAATTTCTGGCAGTCAGGGAGTGTCCCAGCCACTTGCATGAAAGGTTAAGACCACTTTCCAATTAGAGAGGCAGGAGCCATCGCAATAAAGCTCTTCTGAGGGGATATTAATCAGGGCATCTTCCTCTTGTGGAAATGCAAATCAGCAGAATGGAAACGGGAGTGATTAGAGCCAGAGAAGAACACAGACACATCGATCCCAGCTCCATGAGCAGCAAGAGCCATGAGGGCACAGGAGAGCTGCCCCAGGCTCCCATATCAGAACTCAGGTGGAGGAAGGGGGGACCCATGGGCTCCACCTGGGAATATTCAGCATGATTTTTTTTTCAGCATCAGGTTTTCAGGTCATCACTGGTGCCAAAGCCACAGGAATGGCACCAGTCATAATAAACCATCCCCCAGGCTGGCTGAAGGGCTTTGGTCCATCCTCATGCAACCACCCAGGAGCGAGGATGGAGTGGGCACATGGGCTGGAGACCTGGCAGGAGAAATGGAGAAGACACCGGCGAGGGCAGCAGCATCAGCTAAAGGATGTAGAAAGGAAAGAGAGGGGATGAAGAGCAAAAAGTGATGCAGAAAGGGGCCAAAGCATGGGCCAAGGTGGTGGGGGGCACAGAGCACCTCCCAGCCCTTGCCCAGGGATGCTGTGCACCGAGTCCGGAGATGGCTCCGCTCCTCACGGCAGGAGGCATTAGCTCCAGCTGAGCTGCTTCAACGCAGCGTGCATGTAAATCAGCTGGACAGGCAGAGAGGAGAAAAACAAGGGGATGAGATAAGAGGATAGAGAGAGAAGCAAGGCGAGGAGGAGGAAGGAGAAAAGGGGAGGAAAGAGAGGAGCAGGTGTGGAGAGAAAGAGAAGCAAAGAGAGGGTAAAGGGAGAAAGGGAGAGGGAGGGAGGAGGAGGGGTGGGGAAGCAGAGAGCAGGAGGAGGGCAGGGTGCTGGGTGGGGGTCTGTTGGTAACTGGTCACATGTTCAGGCCAGGGGCAGCTATGGGCAGGGGAGCACAGGATGAACAGGGTGGAGGTGCCACAACATGACCCAGTCTGGGCCAGGGCAACCCTGGACTTGGCACCCTGCTCCTCCCTCTTGGCTTCCAAACCCTGCAGCAAGTCTGGGACCCTGCTGGGGTCTGGGATAAAGCAGCACCACACTGAAATTTTCCAGCCATGAGGGAGGTGCCTACACAAGTGGCCAGTCTGGCATCCTCTAATCCCTCACCTGCAAGCACGATGCCTTCAAATCACCTGTCCTGAAACCTGGTGTACATTTATGATTGAAGAGTTTGTGAGTATCAATACACAGGTGACTGCATCTGGGGTATGAAATGACATGGACATGTCACTCCTTTTAGTCAGGAATGTCTTGCAAAGCACAGTGAGTGATCCCTAATAAATAATACCTGGCCCTGCCTCTTTCAGGCAGGGAACTCAAAGGCTAAATATTATTACAAAACCCTCAGGCTTTGGATCAGCAGCCTCTGAGAAGTTCTCGTGACTGGGCAGGACACAAGGAGCCCCTGACATCAACATGCACTAAGCAACCAAAGCTGATGCAAATACCTTCTGCTATAATCATGACATCACCTTTAAATACACAACGGTGAGGATGTCGCCACATACGGACTCCTGACATCACCAGCAGAGCTGGAAAAAGATCTGGAGCAGGATGATTAAAAAGAAAAAAAAAATTAGTCCAAAGGAGGAAGATCTCAGCCTGGAAAAGCAGCAGCCAGAGAGGCACACTTGTGGCCTCAAGAGGGTGAACCAAGATTGATTGCTTGCTGCGTCTCCCAATAAAAGAATTAGGAGATATCCAATAACATTAAGAGGCAGCAGGTTCAAAAGAAACAAGAGGAGACGGTTCCCTACACGGTGCATGGTTAAGCAGTGAAATCCTTGCCACAGCTCTCTGGGGATGATTAAAACTTACGTGTTTACAAAAATCAACTAGACAAATTCATGGGAAATCCATTGAGGGGTATTAAAGATGAAATGCCACTTCAGCCTGGGGAGTCCCTGAGCTGCCACGTGCTCAGGGCTGGAGATGCTCAAGAGATTCATAGGTCCTGGTCATTGTGGGGACAGGCAGGGGACAGCTGGAGCGGGGACAGCCCTGCACAGCTCCTTACGCTGCAGATGGCAGGTGACATCTCCGAGCCAGCACGCTGATGTCCATAGGTTCTGTGTCACACTCTGGGTGATGTCCAGGTCCCATCAGCCGGGTGTATTTACAGCCCACTCTTGGGGGTACTGAACTGCTCCAAGGTACAAAGTCCATAAGAGTGGAACCACACAGTGCCACTGTTGCTGTCACTGGTTTAACACGACTTGGAGCCAGCCTTAACCTCACCCATCCAGCACTGGGCTGCACTCACATCTCTTCACTAAACATCATTTCCCAGGATCCCACCGGGAGCCCGGCTGGAGGCAGGGGCCATCCCTTGGGAGCCTGGCCACGCACTTCCCTGCGCGCAGCATCCCTTCCACGCACGCCAAATCCGTGCACGTAGCAATCCCAATTAAACCAAACTGCCTCGCACAGGGGCCTGGCAGCGCTGCATTTATCAGCCTGCCTGGAAGGGGCTTGTGCAAGCTGTCCCCCCGGCTGACGGATTAGACAGCAGACAATTAGGTTTCAGACACACACACGCACACACACACATGCACGCAAGCAAAGCACACGCAGGCACACAAATCCTTTCTCTCCATCCATCTGCAAGGCCGAGGTGGCCGAGCCCAGCTGCGCGGCCGTCCGGTGCTTCTGAAGCTGCGCGCAGCTGAATAAGAACGAGCCCCCGTGCCTCGGCTTTCAGCGCCCGCTCGCGAAATGAGCGAGAGGTCCCTGAAGAGATGACACAATTGCAATGGAAATTATTAACCCTTGGCGGACCGGTTTCGCCGCCTCCTCCCTGCTCCTCGCAGCCGCAGCCAGCCTGGCGGCAAACTCCCACTCTTCGGGTTTCAAGGACAAAGCCGGAGCGAGTTAGTGGTCAGCTGACATCGCAGGGGACGAGCAGCCTCCTGCGTCTGTGCTCCGAGGTGAGCTGGGCTTTTCTGGAGTGCAGATTATTTCAGATGCATCCCTTTGCTGCTGGGAAAATTCCAGCTCCTGGAAGTGGGGATGGTGTCTCAACACGAGCACCACTTCTGCAAACATCCCACCAGAAGCATCCCCTCTTGACCAGGAGCTATGACTGCTATGTGCAGATTCAAGGTGCAGCACAAGGCAGTGGTGTTCCTCAGATTGTTCTTTCCAAGGGCTACTGAGAGCAATAATTCAATGTTTCAAAATTAATTGAAACGTGAAATGGCTAAGATAGAAATGGAACAAGCCTGGCTGGCTTCTAAAGGCAAAGCCTGCACGTCCTCTCTGGGAAAGGATTTCTGATGGAATCAACAAAACTATGGATAAAGGGAAATCACTAGATATAATTTATTGGGATTGTCCAAAAGCCTTTGAAAAAATCCCACATGAGACGCTATTAAGGAAACCAAGCATTACTGGGGAAAATGTAAAATATTGCTGGGGAGCAGGAAGCAGTAAAGTGGCACAAACCAGTGCAGGAAGAGATGGTTCATGCCATGCCAGGATGGAGGAAGATGGAGCATGGCCATGCTCCGAGCCCAGCTCCTGCCAGCATCAGGAGCCAGGAACCAGCAGCTCCAGGAAGGCAACACTGTGGATGCTCAGGGGACATCGAAACCCTCAGAGCAGCCCCCAAAGTCCCTCACTCCTCAAAGTCTGTCCCAAGCTGTTTGTCCTCCTGTGGGGCAGGGGTATGGGAACGTGAGCAGCCTCACCCTCCATTCTCCCTCACACCTACTTGAGGGACAATATGTGGAACAGGACACCAAAAAGGACCATGTCAGCCCCTGGCCTCACTCCTCACACTCACAGCCCTTGATCTCCCCAGGACCTTTCAGGACACCTTTCAACCATCCATGTGGAGAGGAGAAAGTGCCAGGAGAGCAAACTAGGAGTGGGTCATGCTGGGAGAGGGAGGATCCTCTGGAAACACCACACTCAGCTGTGCAAAGAGCTTTCTAGAAACAGTGCCATATCTTAATTTTTCTTGTAGTTACTTTTTGAAGAAAGGGAGATTGAATGAGAAGAGCACTTTTTGGTCCTTGGTATCCATCTCACCCTGGTAGAGGATGCAGCCATCTCCAAGACAACTGATGCTGAGGTAGAAACATTACAAAGGTAACTCAGCACATCCCTCAAACCAATTCCAGCAATTTTTTTAGGTATGTTTTCACAAGATACAGACATAAGCCCTTAGTGTTACAAGATGCATCATCCACTAAAGTTAGAAGAAGCTCTCCAGATGCACTGGGGAATGTCTAAATGTTTGCCAAGGAAGACTGCTGCTCTCCCTGAGCTCTGATTATTATTGGCAGCGTAACAGTGGAGACATGAGGATGGACCTGGCCTCACAGAGCACATCACACAGGAATTTAGGACAGCCTGGAGGCTGCCACGTTTTTCACCTGTGAGCAGCTGGGTCACAAAACCAGCTCTGCCCCACACATGAGCTGCTCCATCTCCAGACCCACCAGCTTTTTCACCAGCAGGGCTGGCCCAGAGTCTCATCTCCTCCTTCACCAGAAACCAGTTCCTCACTTTCAGCCTTAACTCACTTGTGGGCATTTTCTAGTCATTTGGTCATCAGCCAACAATATCTGTCAGCGAAACAGCTCCTCTCCTGCCCTGGTGTTCCGTGGCCTCTCATCTACTAGATTTGCAAAGCTGAGCTTGCAGAGTCTCAGGAGATGGGCCATTCACCACTTCTCCTTGGGGATTTTGCCATCATTTCATGTATCAATCCATAAATCATCCCTCCAGGTTTATCAAGGACCTACATGTTTCCCTCTGCAGCACTAAGCAGGGACCTGAGGAGAATTTTCTGACAACTGCATTGCATTTTCCTTTCCTCCTTTCATCCCATTACCCATAGTTATATCCCTTAGACCACTCTAAATAATTACTCAGCTGTGTGTTTATGACCTTCAGATATTTGTCCATCTCTGGTTTAAGTGAACACTTAGTCAAGCTATGCTTAATATTTAGACTGCACAGAGAAATGCACATGTTCAAAATACATCCAGGCTGTGGTGGGGAAGTCAACAGAAAGGGTTGATTATGCACCATGTGCCACAGCTCCAAGGCCATTTTCCAGTTCCAGGCAGCTTTCTGCTTCCTCAGTGTGATGTATTCCCACTAAAAACCTAATACCTGGAAACCTCTCCATGCATGCTTCCTGCCCCTGTCCTTAGGGAAAAGGGAGTGCAGGGACAGTTAATAGGGGGTGGTTCACACAGAGGTGTGAGGTCTCCAGATAAAGCTCTTCACACACCTCCTTTGGGAGGAAGAGCTGGGGTGTCTGCAGAACACTTCTGGGAATTACAGGGAAGGGAGGAACAAACCTTGCAAGAGGAGCCAGCCTCCAAAATAACAGCTGATGAGGCCAGGAGGGTACAACACTTCCCTTTGTGCCAGGAACATCACTGACACCAGGAGGAATTCCTGTTCCCCTCTGGCCTCCCAGGGTTGAGAGCCTGGGTGAGGTGAGGGTCAGGGCCACAGAGAGGGACAGCAAAACTGGCCCCAGTAATGGAGATTTACTGCTCCAGCCCCATTAGCTGGGCCATCTGCATCCCAAGCATCAGCACAAGTTATTAGAGACCACAGAGTGATGTGGTGCAGGCACAAAAGCAGGGAGAAGTGGGAGAAACTGCAATGGCTTCTTCCCATGGGGGAAGAAGGTGGGAGCTCCAGGAAGGTTTCTGCTGGAGCAGAACCCCAGCAAGGGGGAGGAGAAAGGGAAAGGCACACTGAGCTCAGGGATAACAACACAAACACACCAGTGGTGCACAGAGTACATCTGCACTCACAGCTCTGCACCGGTGCTCACACCCAGGCACAGCCCTGCAGCTGCTGCAGAGGCAAGAAAAGAGAGAGGTGGAGGGAGGAGGAGGAAGAAGAAGCAGGATGAGTTCTTCATCTGCAGCACTGACAGCTTCAGGCATCTATCTGTCATTGCCAAGCCCCAAACAAAATTATAAGGAGGGTCTATAAGAGTTTGTGTCCAAACAGTGCTCAGTTGGCTGCTTATGGTGTATCTTCTGCTTTTTGATGCTTTATGAGGTCACATTTACCTTTATTGCTTTTTTGCTGTGGCCCCAGGAGGTGGAAACACTACCTTTATTTTTTTTACTGAAAAGTAAGATCTCCTCATGGTCACCAGAATGTAACCTTAACTTTAAAGTATTTGTGATAAAGCAAAGAGCCTGGGTTGGTTGTCTCCATTCTGTGGGGCAAATCCCCCAGGGCTTGGCACAACACCACTTTCTTTTCTTCTACCCAGTCTGGGTTTCTGTTCCTTTTCAGTGAGCTAGGGTTCAATGGTTAGACCCAATATACACCATGCAAGAGGCCCCAGTCTGACTCAGAGAGGGGAAATGACTCGCTGTGGTTATGAAGCATCACTTTCCCAGAGAGGAAAACAATCCAGCACATGAAACAAAACCTCTGTCCATCCTTAAAACTGGGCATCAGGACAAAACAGACAACCCAAGCTGACCCACACACGATTTGAGAAACAAAACTTGGCTTGGATGGGTAAAGTGTATTTCCACCAGACCTGTGCCAGTCCCTGGGCTCTCCAGGTACCATCCCAGATCCTCCATCAACAGCACGGCCCTAACCCTGGACCCATTTTGGTCCTCTGTGTGTGACTTGGCTGCTTCCAAACCTTCTGCCCCAAAGGGAACAGACCTGACCACATCCAGCCCTACAGAAGAGGACCCTTCATGCTTTCTTTCAGCCCCCCACCTCAGCACTGCAGAGAAAGAACCCCCCAGTCACCCCTTGATGGCTCCTTGGAGAGGGGCTGGAGCAGATCGAACAGTATGAGGGGAGGAAAGCAAAAAGAGAAAGGAAGGAGGACAGAAATAGGGCCGGGGATGGAGGAGACTGCCAGGCCAGGCTCCCGCAGGTCTCAGCCCAGCATCGGGCTATTTTCTGCCTTTTCCTTTTCCTCACCGCCGCGTCGCCATGGCAACCCCATCAGCTGAGCGGCTCCGCTCCCGACTCTGCTTCCCGCTCCGTGGGGATTTTTGGGGGTTTTTTTCCACCCCTTCTTCTCATCCTTATTTCCTGCTCGAGCCCCATCCCAGGGAGACTCTCAGCCAGTGGCAACCAGAGACTTACAAGGGGTGCTCACAAGGTCCCTTGTGCTGGAGGACCCCACTGTGCAGCCCCTCCCAGCCCCAGGGAGGGTCAGGTACCCACCCAGTGAGGCACAGCACCGGCTTTGGGAGCAGAGCCCTATTCCAAGGGGGTCTCCCACACCTCTCACTTTTGCTATCTTTCCCTGGGACTGGAATTTTCCCCTTTAGCATCTCCAGCCCCAGTGCCCTCAAACAGCTCCCACTGCAAGGAGCGGGTGTTGATGATTTTGGCAGCCATCCCATAGGAACAGTGCTGCCCTGGGACACGGACATCACCCAGGGAGGAAGCCCTGTGCAGGGTGGTGGACTCACTGCTGGGGAAAAGTTAAACACTGTCTGGGTATGATTCCTGCCACCAGGACACGTCAGTCTCCAGAGGTCACGTCCAGCCCTGTTTTCTAGGCCTCAAAATGGCTAAATGTCTCATTAAAAGAACAGCTGAGCCAGAACCTTGGCTAAATCCTCGGGCTTAGAATTAAACAGAGGGAAATGCAGCAAAGCCAAAACTGGTGGCAGAGGATGCAGAGAGGTCGGAAGAGGAGGGAATAGGAGGATGGAATAAAAAGGCTTTCCTGCCCTCCATTCAGACAGCATGTCCAGGTGTGACAGGAGCCCTTGACAAGGAAGAGGGGTTTTCAGAACATCCCCTGACATCAGATACCTTCTTGTAGTTACCAGCACTGCTCCCCTTCTGTCTTTGAAATCCCCAACCTTAAATACAAAGGAAAATCTCTGCCTCCCTGCAAGCCTGAGTTTGAGGAGACCAGATTCATCTCCAAAGCATGCTCTTCTTTTTCTTGCCTAGCATTTGGTCCCACTGAGCACTGGGCTGGCACATTCCCAGAGCACCATGAGCTCATCCTGCCTGGCCAGCTCCTCTTCAGCACAGAGGAGTCCCTTTGGGGTGTTTTGCATTGGTTTTGGTGCCTCCTTCAGAATAGCTGTGGTTGGAAATCAGAGGCTCGGTTAATCTGACCCTGTCATACATATCAGATGTGCAGCAGAAACAGCCCTCCAGTGAGCATTATCATGACATTTGGGGAGGGTGGGGTTTTTTCCCCCCTTCTTCTCTTTTTTATAGCAGACATCTGCAGCAGGAGAAGAAGGATAGAGGAGAGAGGAATGAGAAGAAACAGCAATTCTTCTAACAGCCAAACCCCCATGACTCAAAGCCCCCCATCACCCCCAAATCCCAAACCCCTCTGGAGAGGAGCAGCCCAGTGGGGCTCTGGATAGCTCAGCACAGCCCCCTGGCACCAATATCCCTGCACACATCCCTGCCAGACTCCGGGTCTCTTAAATGCAGAATCACACTGACTTCACTCAAGGTGCAATTTCGCAGCCACTTGCTGGGGAAGCAGAGTTTCTTTCCATGTGGTTTAAGTCAATTAGGAGCAGGTTGAAGCTGAAGTGAATTAAGGCATTCAGCTCCAAACAGGAGCATGTTCCTGGAGGAAAAGGGAGGGGAAGGCAGCTCTGCACCACTTTTAGCTAATCCAGTGCAACTCAACCAGCATAAATCCAAGGACAAGGCAGCATCCTTCACTCCTCCTCCCTGTTCTCACTTTTTCTCCCCCCTCCTTGCTTTCCTCATCCTTCCCCCATCCCCTCACTTAAGAATTCTTCTCCTGCTGTTCATCTCTTCCCCACTTTCTCAGCTCCTCCCGGTGCCCACATGCATGGGGAGGGGGCTGGGAAGCAGTTGGAGATCAAACTCCTGGCAGCACCGAGGCAGCGGCCACGCCGAGAGCCTGAGAGGCAAAGGAGTGGGATGAGGAAAAAGTGGGTGGTTTTAGGGATAAGCAGAGGAGCTGCTTAAAGCCTGGGAAGCTCAGGATATCAGGCAGCAGGAAATAGTCTGATTTACAGCACCATGAGCACCTGGAGTCACCCAGAGCCCCCCCACGGACCTGCCTATACCCAGCCCCTTCCAGCACACAGGGCAGGGAGAGCTGGTGTGCCCAAGGGACTGGTCTGATGGCCTGGGAGCAGCTCAGCTGGCTCAAGGGGAAAGTGCCCCACGGCAGCCATCATCCTCTGAGTCTTTGTTGTCATCCACAAGGACATCAGCCAACAGTTTAGAGACCAATTCTTTGGGTGTTTGGAACTCTGTAAGGACACTATTAATGCAAGAAGATGCATTAACATGGGTGCCACAGGATGTTTTTAAAGTTTAAAAACTCCTAAAGTACTCACTTCCTCTATCCCCATCCCGACTCCCCCCTATTTAATCTCCCAGCTTAACCATCCGGAAATAAAACCAGCAATGTTTAAATTCCTTTAGACCTCATCTAGCTACTCAGGTGTCACAGCCCCTGGATGAAGGAAGAGAGGAAGACATTCCTGGCCCCACACTGCAATGACAGAGGACCCAAGAAACAGCTTCAGCTGCTGTTAGCAGCTTCCCTCAGCAAGAGGAAGAGCCCAGAGAGGGTGAAGCAGCTCCAAACCCGAGCTGCTGTTCTGGGTTTTCAGTGATGTCGAGTATCTGCATCTGTCCCCTGCAGCCATAGTGGGGTTCCCCAGGAGGCTGGGGGAGAGAAGGAGAAGTTGACAACCCAACCTCACAGAGCTGCTCAGGGGCTGTTTTGGAGATGCCAAAGCTCTGGCTGCTCCCAAGGACACACACGGCACAAACAACCTGCACAAAGAAAATGCCACTGGAGCAAAGCCCCACGCACCCTGCTGTGCACCACAGAGCTGCAAAATCCTCATCCCTGGGTGCTCCCTGCAAAAGGGCAAAGGCACCAGATATTTCCAGCAATCTCTGCTGCAGGTCGAGCTGGCAGCACTGTGCAGTTTGTCTCTGTGGCTCTGGTATTGGCTGCTGCCAGCAAGAGAGGGAGGAACTGGGGGCAGAACAGAGGAATCACAGTGGAGGGACAGTTAATTAGAAAAGCTGCCCGATTTGTGCACTTGCCAGACAAACTTTGGGATGTCCCTCCACACCTTATCAATGCAAATGAAGCAGGCGGACCCAGGGAGATATCCGAGGCTCCCCATTGGATTTGTCCCCAGATAATCAGATGACAAGGCTGGCCCCCGGTGCTCCTGGAGCCCTCTGACCCATCACTGCAGCCTTGCAGTCTCCACCAGCAGCATCTCAGACAAAGATGTGGGAGCTGCTGAATGCTGAACCTGCTGCACTTGCAAACAATGTGACTACAGGAGAAAATGTGGTGTGGGCAGACTCGTGTGAAGGAGCTGTGACCCTGGGCTATCTTGGGACAACTGGAGTGCTGCTGTGATCTCCCCAGGCATTAAAAGCCTTAAAAATACCAAATCACTATTTACTACCTAAATACAGATTTTCCTCAACACTCTGTGGGTAAGCACCCTAAAGAAGCCCTTCCCAAGAAGGAAAAGCAGGAGGAATCCCTGCATAGGGCCTGTTCTCTCTTCCAAGAGACATCAGAGTTGGCATGGACATCCCAAGTCCTGGGTGCAGGAAGCTCCAGCCTGAAAGATGTGAGGCAGGCACGTGCTAAGGGTTAGAAAGAAAGGCTGGACATGTGGGACAGGAAGCCAGATCCCATTCCCATTCTATCCACAACTTCCCCTATGACCTGGACCAATTCCAGGGGAACCAGATTTTCAGACAACTTCTGTTCCCTTTAAACCCACACTTACGTGGGCAGAGCCTGGTATGGCAGGTCACTGAGAGGGCTGGAAAGCCAAAATCCATTCAGCACTTCGGTTCCTCACCCTTCCAAAGGACATCACTAATGCTACCTTTTCTACCAGCCCACTTCCAGCTGATTTTTCATATGTACTGGGGTGGCAAAAAGATACTTCATATTTATGCAGCTCTCCAGGAGTTAGAAAATGTCCTGGGGGTGGGGGGAAAGGTGTCCAAGAAGAGAAGAAGCAATAAAGAAAACCCTCCTTAAAGAAACCAAACCAAAGTGTTAGGTGCTTGTATGGAGCCAGGATGGGGGGTGAATTCATGGGTCTTGTTCTCTTGGGGGAGATCAGACACTGTTTAAGCACAGTAAAAACCTTCTGTGTTGAAGCAAGTCCCTCACAAGGGGCTTTAATTTCTTCCCAGTGCTTTGGGGTGCCAGAAGCCCAAAGCAGCCCCAACAGGGGCAACATTTGTGCTGTTTGGAAAAGGGAAATTGGAAAAAGCAGCAGCAGACCCAGCACTAGATCTGCCAAACCCCAGCATGCTGGACAGGACTGGCCTTTTGTCTCTGCTTTGCTGTTCCCAGTAGTCATGTAGCTGTCACCCAGCACAGCTTTTTGGGGACCCTTTGGGGCAGGGCAGCAGGGGCAAGGCAGCACCTAATCCTGCAGCATCAGCTCTGACCACGCCAGCTCTGACAGCAGCAGCAAAGAGGAATGGAAAAATACAGAAAGGAGCTGAATTGAGCTCCCTTGTAAAGGGGCTCAAATCATGCTGTGGACCCTATTCCCCACCCTTGGTCCCTTGTCCTGACAGCTGCACAGTGTCTCCGTAGGGAGAGAGCAGATTCAAGCTCCAAACTTTAAAAAAAAAAAAGGAAAAAGAAAAAAACGAGAGAGAGGGAGCGAGCAAGCGAGAGAGTGTCTGACTACAGCCCTAAGGGCTGTCACAACAGATAAAACCTCAGCCAGGATTCGCAGTTTGAGCTCCTGCACGCTAATGCACAGCAGAGCTAAAAATACCGACGTGTGGAAAAGCAGAGGCTGCTGTTGCTGCCTTCTGAGCTGATGGCAGGCTCCAGCTTCCCAGCCAGCCCAGAGCAGCCAGATGCACGGCCACAGAGGGGGAACTGCAACCCCAGAGAGGGGCAGGGGCACCCTGGGGCCTCCCCAACCACCCGGCTGCAGGGCAGGCTCTGCCCATGCAGTGCCCGGCTGAGCCATCTCGGAGAAAGATCTGGGTTAGGTTTGTGCTGATGTGAAGTAAAATATCTGGGCCACGAGCTTTCTGCTCTGCAGGCAGAGGGATGGCAGTGGAGGGATGGAGCAGCCTTGGGGAGAGCAGCTGACGCCAGAGAGAGGGAAGGATGGAGCCTGTGATGAGGAGGAGGATGCAGAGAGGCTTTGGGAGATGACAAAGAGGCGGGACAGCTCCAGAGCCCTGACTCTGGGGCTGCAAAATAAGCAGCCCAGTGTTAATCCCCAAAGTCAGCCTCGTTTGAGATGGGAATGAGCTTGTGGCTGTGTTGTCACACTATGTCCCGATTTTTGCAGCCATCTTTGCCCTGTCTGAGGCCCAGGAACGGGAACATACTTTACCATGCACTTAAATTCAAGGACGCACCAAAAGTCTCTTTCCTTCAATGGAGCTGAAGGATGAGCTCAAGGGTTCTCACCTCATTAGCTGCCTTCACCAAGGCCGGTTCTCTGAACTGGGCTGGCTCAGGGCCTCCACCCAAACCTGGGGAAGGCACCTGGCTGTCCCCAGGCTGTTACATCTGCTCCTGTAAATGCAAAGCTCACTGCTCCTGGGGACAACCATGCTCCAAAGTGCTGATTAACACCAGGTATGGAGCAGACACCACTCTCCCTGCATCAGGTTTGTGGGGTCCCCATCCCATCCAGTGGAGCAGCTGCCCAAAGGCCCCAGCGCTGCTGCCCAGGAAGGGCTTGGTCTAATTTTGGAAACCATCAGAACAGTGGGGACTCAGAGAGTCTCCCTCAGCTCAAGGCCAGAATTCTTCTCCCAAGTTCTGTGCACGCTCTGCTCGGTCCCGTGAGTGGGACAGACATGACCATCTCAGGGTCACTTCACCCCAAGACCTGGAGCCCAAACTTGACCTCAGAGCACCAGAAAGAGCCTCCAGACCCTGCTGCCCTGGCTAACACAGTCTGCACTGACTTCCTTGTAGGAATCAAATCCTCTCCAAAATCAGAGGGGAGCATTGATCAGCACCCCTGCTCCAGCCCCGTATTGCACCTCCTGCACTGCTGACACACCTGCAGAGTTCACAGCCCAATTACCCTACACATCACCCAATTCCTTTTCTATTCACAGTACATTCAGGACACCAGTGCAAAGTCTCCGTGGATCTGTCTCAAGTTGCATTATCAGCACATTTAGCATTTTCATCATGCTTAGGACATGGCCCCCTACAAAAGGCCAATTTATTTTGAAAGTAAACCCTGCCTTGGGGGCTGCCCTTTCCAGCAGGCAGCACCTTGGTCAGGCAGAGAGTCCTGCTATACCAAACAGCACCCACCCTGTAGTGGGGGACACACCCAGAGAAGGAACTGCCCCAGCTCCAATAACCCAAATTTCTCATCACCTGGATGAGTTATTTTCACCACACCAGTGCAAGCCATGATAGCAAATTGGTTCTAGAATAATAACTATTATTTAGATTAATTAATTGATGTTTCCACAGTGTGTTGAGGAATTAAAAAGAGGGGGAGGTGAAGGAGGGAGCAAATCAACAAGAAAAAAGCGTTACCTAAGGCCAGGGAATGAACGCCATGCAGGAAGAGAGCAGCAGGTTGTTATAGTAATTATAATGTCAGTACTTATGGATGAGGCCAAGAGGGTCCCCCCAAGCAGTGACTGCAGCTGGGTCTGCCTGCAACCAGCCCCACTTGCACAGGATAGGGCAGGAACACTCCCTTTCTGATCCCAGCACAACCCATCCAAGCTGAGCATCAGCCACTCTTCTGTGAGTCGTTTTGCAGCATGACAATCTCCTAAAACAAAAAAATCTGGCTTTCCCCCCACCCCCCATCCAGCTTCCAAATCAAGTAGACACTTGCCAACCAGCCAGCCCAGCCCCACACTTCTAGTATTTCAAGGGTGCTTCCGGCCCTCTTTTTTTGCTGCACACAAGCACATTCTTATTATCTCTACACTAGATATATAAACCTTACACATCACCATCCAGCTATAACCCAGTGTTGGCAAATATCATAGCACCATCACAAGGTGTTGCACAACCTTTTGACTTCCAGAAAGCCCCTGCTCCCAGAGCCATGAAGTTACAGAAGAAAAATTTTAAAAAGAAAAAAAAACAAACCTCTTCTTTCATTAAACAGGAAAATCCTCAGCCCTCATGGTTAGAGGCAAAGACTTGAAAATATGAGTTCTGAAAATACAGCTCCTAACCACACAGGAAAGGGAGAACATAGAAATCAGAATTTTTCACACAAGTTTTATAGCAGATTTCTGATCTGGGGGCAACAACTGGCATTACAATCACACTCCTTATTTGCTTATATTTCAGCATGCAAAGAGGAGAGTTCCTAACAGAGCAGCACTGACAACCAGAAGCACTTTTCCAAACAGAGTCAGCTCCAGCAAAAATCCAGATGTCCATGGAGATATCCATGAACCAGACATGATCCCTCTAACAAGGAGTCCCATAGCCCAGGGATGTCAGACATGCAGACCCCCTAACAAAGACTGAAGCCCCACCCGTGACTCTTAAAAACTCCCAGTTCCTCATCTCCTTGGCCCAGAAGGTCACTGGTACTCTCCTACTGACCCATCAGGCAGCTTTGTCATCGAGCTGTTAACTGAAAACCCTCCAGAGGCAGCTGCACCAGCTGTGGTCACTTGAGATGGTCTCACACTTTTAGCCCTTTTGAGGAACCTTTTTGCAAAATAGAGGTAAAGAGGTGTTGAAATTCCATCTGGAGACACAGAGCTGCCCAGCCCAGGGCCTGACAGCAGGTGCTCCACATCCAACATCCTGCCTGAGGTGTGGAAATCCCAGAGCCATTTCAGATGTGGCTGCTGTCCCTGGGGTGAAGAACCAGGCATTCCCACAATTCCAAAACCCCAAACCCTGCCTCAGCCCAAACTCCTAAAGATGCTCCCCTTGAATACTCCTGTCCCAAATTCATCAGACCTCTTTGCCAGCTCTGGCCTCTTGAAATTCTGCACACTAATAAAATCCTAACTAATTTACATCCAAGATGGGGAGTGAGTGGCAGCTGTTGCTATAGAAACCCTCTCCCGAGCCCTGGCTCCTGGTTGCTGCTCCAAGATGAGAGACTGGAAGCCAGCTTGGACCCCAGTCCTGCTGCCACTGGTGCATCCCAGGGTGTCCAGCCAGTCCCACATGGGCTGAACCCCGTGCTGCTGCCCCAGGTCCCACTGCAGCAGGGAGGACATGGTGGCCACCACAACCACCAGTCATCCCCCAGGCTCTGCATTTCCCACCCTCCAACACTGAAAGATCTTCTTTGCCTGCCACCCTTCCTGAAAGCCTTTAACCACCAGCTCTTGGAGCCCAGGGCTGCGTGACAAACCCTGCTCTCATTTGAGGAAAGGAAGATAAAGATGAAAACAAAACAGAATTGCTGCCTGAGCTGCCAGACTTTGGGAAAATGCTGGAAAACCCAAGTTGAGGATCCCAGCAACAGAAGGAAAACTTGTAATGTGTTTGACACTTAATGCAGATCTGTTTTTTCTTATGTTGGACTGATAAATATTCAGTGCATGACCTCTGGAGGGGTTAATGCTTTGGGTAGATAACAGCACCTTACACAAAACCCTCCCTTAGCTCTAAGCAGGCTGTGCCTCAGGTCTTTGCTTTACAGAAGGAGCTCAGCTTACAGCATGAAACCTGCCCCTATCACCAGGACTGCATCAACAGCTTAGCTGGGAATGGAGACACCACATCTCCATGGTGAAGCGTCCAGGAGCAAGCTTCTTCAGCAGAAAAGCAATCAGAGGACATCATCTCCCTGAAGAAGGGAAAGAGGCAGCTCCCCTTTCAGAACAGCAGCAGAGGATCCAGAGTCACTGTCCCACCTCCCTCACACCAGAGGCAGGCAGTCACACCACCATGGGTGCTGCACACTGAGCTCTGCTCACAGCCCCTGGGTGCAGACCAGGACTGGGACAGTCAGTGTGTCTGCCGTGGGGCTGGATCCTGCTCTCAGTCACCCCCTGCACAGCTGCAGAGAATCCTGCACTGACACACCAGGGAGGGTCGAGGAGTGGTGAGCACACACATGGACACGTGCTGAGGAGTGAACGAGCTTCCTCCCCGTGGATGGGCTCCTCAGGTCTTCCTGGGGGCAGGATCCAGCCCACAGCACAGATGCTCCTCGGCCAACCCCTTTTTTCCCTTGGTTGAGATGTCAAGGATGTATGAAGGTTGCTCAGAGGAGACATCTCCCTTGTCCCCTGTGTATGTGCTGTGACACATGGGCACCGTGACCAGGATTGGGGTGGTGGAAGGCTCCTGGCCCAGCACCCTGTCCCCAGGGACAGACGTCCCTGGCATACCTCAGGAGTTATTTATTCCTCCCTCCAGCCCTCAGCTGCCTGCTCTGTCACACAGGGAAAAACTGACTCAGACCTTCCCAAGATAAGGCGACCACATCTGCAGCCCAGCTCCCCAGGAATGCAATCAAAATAGCGACCGGCAGCCCAGGCGGGGGAAGGAGGGGGGGCAGCATTTTTTGCTGTCGACTCCGACCCCCTGATGGACTGTTGCCATGGAAAGCCGGCAGCCAGCAGCCCCAGCTGGGGTCTGCTGAAGGATTTTTCCTGCTTGGCCTGAGGCTAGGGCAAGGGGAAGAGGGGGAGATACCGGGGAAGAGCTTGCATCTGGCTGTGACAGCCCTGCCCTGCTAGCAGGTGTGGAGCTCACTTCCCTCTTGGCTGGAGCATCCCGAGATGGTTTGTGATCCAGCATGGCTCAGACGCTGCTGGGCAGTGTTTGAATCCTGGTGCAGGAGCACGGATAATAAACCAAATAAATCCAGCTCAGCATTAATAACAGAGGGACCAGGGAAGGGACAGAGAGATGGTAACCTCAGACAGGGCTGCTGTCCTCTGAGTTGGTGAGGTCACTGGGGCACCCATCCAGCTCCTCTCCCCTTCAGCCCATTTCCAATCCCTCATTTTTTGCATGAAGAATTAGGACAGTAATTTCTCTCCTGCAGAGAGAAACAATACAGGAGCTGAAGCCGACCCCTTGCAGGCTGCCTGAGCAGGCTGACGTTTGGGGAAGATTTGTACAACTTTCTTACTGTGAAAAAAACCGCCCGGCTGGAGGTTGCACGGAGCTGGGCGCTGCACGGTGGTTGCTTGCCCCAGTGCACTGAGATGAGGTGGAAAAGGCCACAGCCTGAAGCTGCTTATTTACACCAGAGCCTGGATCAGGCACTGCAAAATCTGCTGCCAGCAGCAAGCACCCAGAGGAGCTGCCACTCCTCCCATTGCCTCGCCGGGAGCTGGCAGGAGGGGACGGACAGCTGCTTCTCCATAATCATCTCTCCACCACTGACAACAAGCTGGAGCTCATTTTCAGAAGACACCTTGGGAAGAAGAATGCATTTACAACAGCAGAAGCACCAGGAAGAGCATCTCCTTCCAGAAAGCCAAAGATGCAGCAAAATAAAATGTTGCTTCTTGTTAACCCTCGCCTGTACCTGAGCAAGCAGGACAAAAGTTGCTGGTCAAATCCTACCCACATTCACAGTCCTGGAGCTGAGTGGATTGACTCAGTGGCTCTTTGGATACCTTAGTGACTGAAAATCCTCTCTGAAGGAGGGACCATGCCCCGGGTTGAAGCCAAGATTTGCTTTCCCAGATACCTGCTGAGATCATGGTCCCAGCAATCATCATTCCTGGCACCTCTCAGCTGTCCAGCACATGTGTGGCATGCACGGCATCCAGGATGGGGGATGAGGTGCAAAAACCAACAGCTAGCAATCCCAGCCCAGCTCTAGTTTTAGAAAGCTTTCCTGGCCCGGGAGGGGAAAGGAGAGCTGGAGAAGGTGAATGGAAAGGGAGGTGGAATGCCACCTGCGTATTGATCTGACGATGTGAAATGGGTTTTTCTTCTGGTTCCTGAGCTGGAGACAGGAACCTTTTGAATGCAAACCTCAGCTCTCCCGCTGCCCTGGTTTCAGCCACTCCAGGCTGCTGTTTAATTAGATGAGCATTAGCAGAAAGGCAGCTGGGCAGCTGGGAGGGGCCGGCTTTCCGCACCCCATGGTCACCCACCCGATGTGAGCGTGCTGCTGTCAAAGGCACCACTCAGTTCTACCTGCCCGGGCGTCCTCCCAGCTCCCCCAGCAGCCAGGCTGAGCCAGCCAGGAGCCTGCCCCAGACACACCAGGGAGCAGACCTGGCTGATCCTCGAGCCATTGGGACCCCAGCTGCCCCCAAACAATGCAATCATTAACCCTTTCCCCCTAAATTTCCAGCAGTCCCGCACAAAGCCCAGCAATGGGACAGGGCTTGCTCTTGCATCAGCCTCAGGTTCAGCTCAGTAATGACCTGGGAGCCAAGGAGGCTGGAGTGTGGAGCAGGCTGTATCCTAGCTGGGAGAAATTACAACAAAGTCGTGAAGGATTTGCAGCTATTTTCACACTCCTTTTCCCAGATTAACACATGGATCCACTTTCTGTTCAGCAGTCTGAGAGCGTATTGTTTTGTCTCTGTCGCAACCTCACACTCCCACATCCCAGAGCTTTCCAGCGCCCCACTGATGGCTATGGGATATCAACAGGAATGGAGGAGCTCACTTTAATTAGCGTGCACTTCTTAATTGGGCTGCAAGCTCCTCAGCAAGTCAGATTGTATTTTATCTTCATTTTACAGACCTGGGAGCAAGGAGACAGCAGGAAGACCAAGGAATATGACCAAGGGTAGTCAGCAGGATGGTCAGCAGAGCAATGGAGAGATGCTGAGCTCCCCCACCCCCATTATCTGCACTGAACCCAGCAGTGACAGTACCTGGTGACAGCTCAGAAAAGCCCTCTGTTTGCAAGGAACCACAGGAAGATCCCATACCCACCTGCATTAATCAGCCTCTCTCCCTTGCTATCAGTGGAGCAATGCAGATTCAAGAAAACTGGGTTAGATCCACATTTATATTAGGATTCAACACTCACAGGTTAAGAGAAGTTCCCCCAACTATCTGACTGATGCCAAATCCCACCAGGGAAAACACCCTGATCGGATGGGGCTTTATATCAAGGTTTTAACAGGGACATGGGACAAGCTCTTATTGCCTGATGTAAAATAAACTGTGCCACAATGCCAGGATGCAGCTGTTTCAGCTGCTTTCAGCAGAAGACATTATCTGTGGTGCAGATAAACCCAGTTCTGCCTTACCTGCAGCCCTTCCACAGCAGTGTCAGCACTCAGCTCACTGCTATCAGCACATCTGCAACACATCCATGCTGGAGCAGCCTCATGCCTGCTGGTTTGGAGAGAGAAAGCCAAAGTTTTGCATTGTCCTTCTCCAGTGGAGCTCTGGCCTGGCTGGTCAGAACTGGCTGTGGTGGGAGCAGGAGCTTTCAGCTTTGGTTTCTCACCCTGCTTTTCTGTCCTCATCTCTTTTCATGCATACTCATTCCCAGACCAGCAAGGAAACACAAGGAGAATTAAATGGTTCTGAGCTCCCAGGTCAAAGTGGCACAACATGGGGCAACAACCCCATGGTTAATGCATTTCCCCCTTGCTCTCTTACTGTTTCTCATCACCCTGGAGACAATGATTTCATGCTGCATCTGACCAGTGAGAGATGTTAGATGGAGATGCACAACCCACCACAGGAAGATGCTGTGTCCCAGCTCTAGCCCAGCAAGCTCCAACCAGCCATGTGTTGTTCACCCCTAGGTCTGAAACCCCTTCATCTAGCTCAGGAAATGCATTGACCAAAACCTATGGAAAACAAGGGGAAATTGGGAGTGGGGAGCCTAAGGGTCAGTGGAGACTGGCAAAAACCTATCAATTCTGAGTTGTGCTAGAATGTCTGGTGTTGGCTCTGGGATTGATATCCCTCCATGCTGATGGAAATGGGAGATCAGAAGGTCCTCCCTTAGGACAAATCCAAAGGATAAATTTTCCCTGCTGTGTCACAAGACTCAAGGCAACAGCCCCCATGTATGACATGCTTCGACTGCTGAACCCCACCAGTGCACATATGAGCACTGGGAACCTCTCACAAGAAAAGCAGTGAGCACATCCCACTGAGCAGAGATGGAGCTCCAGCAAGAGCTGCAGGAAGGCTGTGCCAACACCTCCGTGCAAGCAGGCAACAGTCCATGAGCAGAGAGAAGGAGAGCTACAGGCACCGACGTCCCCCTCCGGCTCCCAGCATGACTCACACCGGTTGCCATGAAGAAGTCAACATTTGCATGCAGCCACCCCACGGTGGAATGAGAAGCTCCCTCAGCTATTTGCTGGCTCTCTGGGGGAGGGCAGCAAGCAGTGGGACCTCAGGGGCCAGCGTGGTACCAGATGGCAAACTCTGGCATTTCCACAGGCATCTCCAGGCTGCTACCAACGCGGTCCGTATGTGCAGCATACCCCAGACAATGCTCCGTGCAAATGAGATGTTCAAAACAG
This sequence comes from Hypocryptadius cinnamomeus, assembly GCA_013400635.1. NCBI lineage: Eukaryota > Metazoa > Chordata > Aves > Passeriformes > Zosteropidae > Hypocryptadius > Hypocryptadius cinnamomeus. The sequence continues at coordinate 147,981 of VYZP01011545.1, read as the reverse complement.
AGAAGCGAGTTGGGCACCCGGTTCCTATCAGATTTAGTTCTCCTTCAGTTTCTCTAAACTCTCAGCCTCAGAGCTCCCCACCCTCTAAGCTCTGCACAGAATTAGCTCGACACAGAGCGGTCGATTCCGGCTCGCGAGCAGCTCACACCCACTCGACACACCCTGCTCGGCACAGAGCGAGTGTGAGCGCACAGAGCCGGCCCAGCACTGAGCTCTGGCAGCCCCAAAACCCAACACATCCACAGGCACTTTCTCCCAGCACGGATGCACCCAGGGATGTGCTCTCCAGAGCGATGCTCTGGCCCTGCAGTGGGGTGGCTGCTCCTGCAGGCGTGTGAAAAGCCCCAGCTTGGGAGAGAGGGGGTAATTATATGCCAGAGGAGCAGCTGATTCAAACCCTTCCTGACCCCAGGCTGAAGAGTTCTCCTGATCGATCAAGAAGATGCTCTTTCATTTTCCTCAAGCGTTTCGCTGATGGATGGAAAAATCAATGCCCCATAGAGGAGTCTGGAGGGGGGTGGAGCGAGAGGAAGAAAGGGAGAGAAAGGGAATGAGGAATGGAAAAGAAGAGAAGGGAGAGGGGAGAGAGGAGAGCGCTGTGGGAAGCAGGGGCTGCTGGAAGGGGTGGTGGGAAGGCAGATGGGCTGGCAGCACCTATGGCTATCACCTGCACCTGAGGTTTGGGATCTCGTTCCCACATAAAGGACCATGGGCAGTGCAAAGCTTCTCCCAGCTGCACACCACAGAGCCAGGGCATCACCAAGAGCCTCCATCAGACTGGTGCCTCTCCGTGCCAAGCACTGCTCCTGCAGCACTGATGAAGGGCCCAAATCTGTGCCAAGAGGTCCCCCCTGCAGCAACATTGCTGGTTTCCATGGAAACACCTCCCAGTTACCCACATGGAGGCAGCCCTGGTACCCACAGTCAGAAGAAACCCTCAAAGTCCACAAGCCTTTTGGATGAAAATTCCCCATTGCTTTGTTTTTCCTTAAAATTGCCTGCTGAGATCCTCTATCTCTGACTCACCATGTGGATGCAGCTCAAGCACCATCTTTGGGTCCCATCCTGCCCACACAGCTCTGCAGGGTGCCCCGGGCTGGTACAGGATCTCTAGTGCCTCTGTGCCACCAGATCCTGCAATTCCAGCATCTTGGTGGGCAGAGATACTGCCAAAAAGGACTTTATCCCTTGTGGGCAAATCTCTGCTAAAGACCAAGCTAAGATGTATTTAGCTCCTCAGTTTAGGAGTGCTGTGGTTTTCAGAGAGGGGGTCAAGCCCCCTCATTCATGCTTGCCAACACCAGTTACTGGAAAGGACACCCATAAATCTCCCCTTGGATCAGGGGAAAGCCAGGCCCACACCACTGGACACAGATGAGGTAGCAGCTTGCCTTAAACAGTTGGGGTTTTCCAGTGTTTTCTTCCCCATATCCTATTAATAATTAACACAACTGCAATGAGACCAGCTTTTAAGAGGCTTCACAGCCATGGGCTGTGTTACAGTCCCTCTTTCAGGAGCAAAGGTTTGTCTGTTACCACTGGAAACAAGGAAGGCTCTAGTCTCAGCCAGGGATGCCGTCCTCATGGGAACCTGATTCTGTGTCCCCACTGGGCTGAGCTGATCCATCATGCTGCCAGAGCCAAGGCAGCCCATCCTCTGCCCCTTCCCAAAATTCCACCCTATGTTAGAGACAACTCACTGGGCCATTTTGTACTCTCCACTTTCTTTTCAAGGCTGACCTGGTGTATGCTCAGGAGGACAAGGTAGTACTCTCCCTCAAGATGGGATTTGGAGGTCAAAGGACAGAGTTTGGGGGTCGTGGGTGGTCTCTGCCTGCTGATGAAGAACCCCATCCCCTGGCACCTCCAAAACAGCGAGTGAGCAAAGCCAGAACAGCACATTTTAGGCCACTCTGGGGGGTGCTTTCCAGGATCTCCTGTTCTGAAGAGCCCCTTACAGATCACCCATCTCCCAGCTGCTCAGATGACCATGCTGTGACAGGCTGGGGACAAAACCCTGGGCTACCCAGAGAGGAAGGACAAAGTTTCAAGCTGTCCCCAAAACCTAAGACGTTGTTCCAGTGATCTCCATGTCTCCAACACTGTTTGGGAGAGAAACAAACAGAAAAAGAAGAGATGTGATAAAGCAACCCCCTCGGCCCAACCAGCCCTGTCTCCCAGCAGTCGCCCACCCCAGGCTGGGGCCCCACTGGCCCCACGCAGAGCGGCCACACCGGCCCAGCTGGTTGGGGGAGGCAGAGCAGGGCCTGCAGCAGCCCTGGCAATAAACAGCTTCCACATGCTCCTGCCGTGCTGAGCCCTCAGCCCTGACATACCAGCACACTTATTCATCCCTTTGTGAGGGGCTGAGGCAGCACCATGGGCTGCAGCCCCTCCTGGGACAGGGTCCTGCGAGCCCCCCGTGGTCCCTGGGGGTGTGGGTAGCCTGAGATGCTCATCCCATAGCTGTGCCACAGCTCCAGTGGTGCTGCAGAACCCCCAGGCCAGCAAACACCCAGGGTAAGTGTGGGCTCCAGTGCTGGCAAACCCCCTCAAATCTCACTTTAATTGGATCCCCAGTTTTCCTCATCCCTCACTGTCTGCATTCCTCCAAGCCATTGTGCCATGCTTCTCCTTCATTGAGGACCAGTTCAAACCCATACCAGCCTCTCTCCTCACAGCAATACTGTCCTGACCCTCTCTTGTCTTCTGTCCTCTCAAACTAGGGGTTGGGAAAGTGTTTCACCCCTGGGGCAGAGGGGGATCAGTGCTCTGCAGAGCCTGCAGCTGTGAGGATGTCTGGGATGCAGCACCCAACAAGATCCCAGTGCTGTTCCACCCTGGTTGGGACTGCCCCATCCCACGGCCTCTGGGGATGATAAACCCCCTTTAGAGGCAGAGAGCAGGCAGGGCTCCAGCTCACTGGCACCCCGGCGGGTTTACGAGGAGATTTTTAGCAGCAGCAGGAACAGTCCCCGGATTAGAGCTACAGGCTTCAAAAGGAGCTGCCGAGCGCGAGAGCCGAGGGCTGGAGTCGCTGCGGCTGAAAAGGGAATGCTGCACATTATAAATAGCTGCTCACTGGCAGCACATCTGTTTCAGACAGCAGCTCGGGAAGGCTGTGCGTGTTCTGGTTTGGCTATTTTGGGGGAAAGAGATTTGAAACTCACTCATTATTATTGTTCACCCAAGAGATGCCTGTTTCTCCTTTGCCTTTTCAAAGTGGAAAGCAAAATGAGGTGATTTTCAAAGCACACAGTGGCATAAGGTTCTCTGGAAACTGCAGCTCTGGCTGGGATATGATACAAGCACCCCAGTGACACTCAGTGGGTAGTGCCACAAAACAAGGCTGGCCATGGGACAAGGAGAGCACAGCTCTTGTCACTGCCCAGCCATAAGCCACCTTTCAGCCTTGGGAGCTGTAGGGTGGGAGGGACACAGGCAGCTGCAGGCTGCTGGAACTGCCTTGTGGCCCTGTTGATGCCACCATGTGCCCCCACAGCTCTGGTCCATCTCTGCACCAGAAGAGATGCTGAACCTGCTCTAGGATCAACAACAGTGCAGAGGAGCAAGGCCCCTTGTCAGGATGAAGGCCACAGCCCCAAGAATGGTCTGGAACCATCAGGGCAGGGGACAAAGGGATGTCCCAAGCCTGGCTGCCCCATCCCTCAGAGGGCTGACATCCCACAAGAGCCCACGCCAAGGAGATGTGGGGTGCTGCTGAAGCGAGCACTCCTGGGGACGAGCAGAGGAGGATGAAGAAGCGTCCATAGTCCGGCGGCGTTGGAGCAGCCCCGTGGTGCCCAGCCCGGCCCAGGCGCTCCCGTAGAGCCCAGCAACGGCTCATTAATCACTCGGCACCACGGCGGGATGGAGGCCCTCGCCTACCGCCGCCAATCCCCGCGCCGTTACCACAGAAACAACCCTCACCCTGCACAGGCTTCAAAGGGTTTTGTGCGTGTGCCTGTGTGTGCTGCTCTGTCTCCCCCCTCCCCTTGTTGTTTTTTGTGTGCGTGTACGCAAGAAAGAGTTGGGTTTTTTCCTCTTTCCCGGGAAGCGTTTGGCACCAGGGCTCAGATCATGTGAAAAGCAAGGGCAGGATAGACAGACAGACAGATGAAGCATGAGAACCAGCCACAATAGCCCAGAGGCTGGGGGGTCTTCTGAAAGGAGGAGGAGAAGGGTTGGGGGGCATGGAGGCAGCTGTGGTGCTAACGAGTCAAAAATAAATATTTATATGGGTAGAGTTTTAAAACCCTATTTTGCATCGTTATAATAAATTATTCATCTGCCTGTTTCTCCCTGCCCGCCTCTCATGGTAGGGAGCTGTGAAAGGAGATGATGCTGCAGGGTGAGTGAAGGGGGTCATGGCTGACCAGGACCCTGGACTTCTCCCGCACCCCAGGGAGAGGAGGCAGGGAAGTTTGGGGAGGGAAGCAGGGACAGCACAGATGTGGCTGGACCCTGACACAATCGTGGCAGTGCCAGATGAGGAAGGGTGAGGAGAGGTGGGTGTCGGGAGCAGGCAGCTGAAGGTGCCCAGGGGACTGCACAACCTCTCAGCCAGCAGTGTCAGGAACAACGTGGCTGCTCATGTACTTGTTTTGGATGGAGCCCTCTGTGAGTTTTGGGCTCCCTAATTTTTATTTTGGCAAAGACAGCAGTCTGGCTGATGCCCTGCAGTGTCCTGCTGTGAGGATGGGGAGCTCTGCAAGGAGTCCTGCTTCCCTGCCTCCCACAAATCCCCAGCTTCCTGCATGTCCCACTGAGGGTGGGCACACACCTGCTGGCAGTGGTGCAGCTCCCATTCCTTGTGCCCACACTCTCACAGTCAGCCCAAGAGCTGAGCCAAAGGGAGCCCCACACCACCAGCTGAGACAGCGCTTCCAGGAGCCATCAGTACCTTCCCATCTCCACCTGTGCACTGATAGTGCCAAACACATCCCTCTGCAAAGCTGGCAGCAGCTTCCCATCGAGGGCCTTGAGCAGCACCTCTGAGCCTGCCCCCTTCACACTTCTGGGTGTACCAAATTGTGTGTTTTGATCACTTTTCATGTCCCAGTGCTCTGGTGGCAGCTGCCATTGCCTCCACCAGTGTATGAGGTTTGAAAGAGCCACCAAGCACCAAGGAAAGGTTTGGGGAGGAGAGCCTTGCCCTGACTATTTCCAGGCTTGCTACAATTGCATTTGCCAGAACTGCTGCAACAGAGACAAAAAGCAAGGCTAGAGAAAGGCACGAGCCTGGTTGAGCAAGCCACGAAAAGCCCCTTGTCTAGCTGGAGGCTTCCAGCAGATGGAAGGGAAGGTAAGAGGGCTGAAGAGGATGAAAAATTATTTTCTGCATCACCCCACTATCCCTTGGCTCCCAGCCTCTCCCAACACCTACTCATCTCACCTGCCCCTCCAGTGACTCCCCAGCAGCCTCCTCTGGTGCTACACCCCCAGGATATCTGAACGTGAAACCTAAATCTCTCTTGTACTATAGTTTAAGCCTATAATTTCTTGTCCTACCCACCATAGGACATGGAGAATCGTTTATTCCTGTCCTGTTTGCAGCAGCCACTGACATATTTTTGAAGGCTGTTATCACATTTCACCTTCAGTCTTAGACCTTTTCATGAAAGATGGAACAGAAACACGGGTTTGTGACGGGGAGGAAGGACAGAATAACAAAGAGGTTTTTCTGGATCACACGTAGAAACCAGGAAAGGCAGGGAGCCAAGGAACGAGCAAGGAGAAGCCTATAACACCCTGAAGGATCTTCAGTGCCACCAGCCAAGCCCAGAACACAAAGGGAGATGCTGGAGACAGCAGGAGGAAAAGTGAGGACACACCTGGACAAAATGGGCCTGGGATTCCCATGCAGGGTGATGTGGCAGTGCCCAAAAGGGGTGTTGGACTTGGCTGCAAGCAGGAGAGGAGCCAGCTCGACTTACTTCTGATGGTACCAGTATGAATGGCAGATAATGTGCCAGCTTGGCCCTAAGATGCAAGGAGGACAAGAGACATGAACAACAGACACACAACAGTGTGTTCCAATATGCTTATCGTGCCTTTGCACGGCTGCACGTGTCAAAAGTACTTACGAGAAGGAGATAATCTAATTTGATAAGGGAGAAGGTAGAGGAATGACACTGTGGGCACAGATATCAGGAGCAGAAAACAAAGGAGAGACTTCAGCAGGCAGCTGCTACAGACCCCCAGGACTGGAGGAGAGAAAGAAAGAACAAAAAGATTCCTGAACCAACTATCAAAGAGCTCACAAACACAGGATATTTGTACTCAGGGGGCACTTTAACCACCCAGACATCTGTTGGGCGACACACACATCAAAACATAGTCAGAATGGTTCCTTCGTTATGTAGAGGACAATTTACAGATGAAGGAAGTAGAAAGGCTCCACGAATCTACTCGCCAATAAAAAGGCACTGTTCAAAAAGCTACAGTAATAGGGGAAGTTTGGAGCCTGTGATCAGAAGCACAAGCCCACCAGAGTGAGGACACGGCAGCACAAGACACTTCACAGCAACCACGCTGGAAAAGGAACTGAGGGACAGGCAGGAGCAGCGGGCAGGAGCTGTGCTTGTGCCCTACAAGAGCATGGCTGTTGATAAGGGACAGGATAAACTTCCCAAATGTGATGGAAAGAAAAGAAGCAGAAAGAGCAGCCCTTTGTGTCAGAGACAGCCCTGAATGCCAGCTGTGGACCCAGTGAGCAGGGGAGGCTGTGATCCCACCTGGGCTGGTAGCTACGGCGTGTCTCAACATTCCCAAAGGCAGGCTTTTCCCAGATTCTCGGGGAGGTAAAGGCAGGAGCAGGCAGCTTGTGGAGCTCATCTCTAAACAGCAAGAATTCCAATGCCTGTTGCCTGAAGAAAACACTCTCCTGCACACCACCACAGGAACTGAGCACCTCCAAACACCAGGATGGCTCTTAAACATTGCCCCTTGTTCCCTCTAACTCTGTGCCAAAAGCAAAGACAAGATCTGAGTTCCACGAGCCAAAGCTCCAGCACAAGGTCAGTGCACTGCTACAGTTCCCCCACAGAGGGACTTTTCTGTGCTACTGCACAGAAAGGAGTTTCACAACATCAAGCACAAGAGACACGGAGCACTCTTACACAACTTGGAGATGCAAAAGTCAACAGATCTGACAAGTCCTGTGGCAGCAGAGGGGGTTTCCCAGCACGCAAGGCCCTTTGGCTTCTAGAAACAAAAGTAACTTTGTCTATGAACTCCTGGAAGAGGTTGAAAAAGATCTGGCTTCAACCTAATTATCCATGCCCCATGGAGAGAGCCAGGCTTGTGGAGGGAACAGGCAGCAGGAGACTGCCCACAGCTACCCCTGCCCTGGGGTATGTGGCCCCCAGCTCTGGGCAGCCTTCCTGTCCACTCCCAACCAGATATGGCAGCTTGGTAAGGCTTTGGCACTCCATAATGGGCTTCAAAACTAACCAGGTTTTAAAGGAGTTTTGTGTTTAAAGATTAAAACAGTGAAAAACTTGAAGTGCCTAAAACACACCTGAAAATCTGGCTCTTTGACCTGATTTAAAGTTTCACCACAGGAGGTGGGAAGCTGCATGAGCCTCAATTTCCCCTCCAGAGTCATCTGGGAAATGAAGGGATGTGTCATCCCCTGCTTCCCACACCAAGAACAAGAACCTCCTCAGCCTTCACAGTTACCTCCAAGCAGATGCAAAACTGGAGATCTGCAAATTCAAATGGCCTAATTAAAAAAAAAAACTATTATCACTGGGGACAGGAAAAGCTCTCCACTTCTTTCCACATTTCCAAAGTTGCTTCCCACATTTTGGCCTTAGCTGGAGTGCAGTTTCCTGTTTCACATATAAAAATGTAGCTTCTGGTATACAAGTGTCCAGGGTTCACAGGTGCTGGTTTTGAAGTGCTTTGGAAAAATACAGCTATTAAAATAGGAAGGAAAACAAAGTAGCAGCAGCCATATACTACCGCCCTTGTAGGGAACTACCCTGGACATCTTGTTTCTTATTTATTAAAATAAATTAAAAAACCAGCCCAACATTGCTTTCCAGGCCTGAAACACTGATTCAGTTATGACATGTGTCTATTTATCAGGAGAAAAGCTGAATATTTCCCCTATCACAAGATTATTGCCAGTGCTTAGATTTTTTTCCCTAACCTCCAGCTAAAATCCTTTGAAAATGGAATGGCATAAAAAATACGCTCCCTGACTCTCGGAGTTGGAGCCCACCCCCCCTTTCTCCCAATAAACAATTTTGCATATATTTAAACCTCCTTTCTCTGGTTTCCCAACTCCTCCACCCTCCCCAGCAAAGAAATTACAAAAATCCGTCATTTCTCTCTTTTCCCCTTGCACCTCCATCTATCAGCGTTTCAAAGGCAGTCTCCTCGAATGCCGAGCAGAGCAGGAGATGGGCAGCAGTAATGGGAATGTGCTCCTGACTGTGCAAACCCACACAGAGAGTGAGGACAGGAGAGACTGCATTTGCATACATATTAAACGAGAGCAGTAAAAAATGCAGACGTGCAAACCATTTGGACATGGCTCGGCTCGGCGATGCGCCCTGCAAGGGAATCAATCTTCTGCGTTCTTAAAGGGAAAAACCTGTTACAGAGAGAAAAGCAAAGCCCAGAGACGTCCGCCCGCAAACACTTGTCAAGGTTTCAGCACAATCTGACCTTCACAGCCGTGCAAAGGCTGTTGTGAGGGAGGGTGAGGTCCCAGAGATGTCCAGCTGCTGCCCTGCCATGATTCCAGCCAGGCAGACTGGTGCCTTTGGTCCTCTTCCCATTATCACCAGTGGGAGGAGAGCTGATGAGACCCCCAATGCCAGCCATGCTTGTGCTTGAGCTGAAGCAAGATATTCTGAGAGTAATCAAGCTCTCAGGTGAGGGCAGCACAGAAACATCCCTGAAACAGCCTGAGCTGGGCTCCATGGAAGAAATAAGTGGTGTCTGGATGTGCTGAAGAAATCCAACCTCTGCATCTCAGTACCTTTCCTGACCTAACAGTGCTGAGTGCGCATCCCTCTTTAGATCTGGATGATCCCAGTTATGGGGAGCTCCAGAAAGCAAGGCCAAGCTCCAGGCCAAGGCCAGCTGGAGAGCATGACTCCCCAAAATGGCTCTGGTAAAAAGTTTTTGAGTATCTCTTCATTGGCTCCATGGATCCTCACATGCACCCTACCACCACTGCTTGACTGAGCCACAGGAGTCGCAACAACAGCACTGCACACACGAGCTTCTCCCATGGTCAGGTTATACCTTGCCCTGGAATGACCCAACCCAACCTCACCTTCACTCGTCCCAATGCCCTGGTTAAGGATGTTCCCAAGATCGGATGTTACACCCAAGACAACAAGTAAGTACAGTGGAGCTTACGTAGTAGATCATTCCAAAGTGTCTGCAAGGATACGGATCTAACGAGGCAAATCACGCAGGCAAACCTACTGATTTCAAAGTCTGCAGGTTCAGATGCATAAAAAGTGCAAAATCAGTAACTTTTATATTGCCACTCAAGGAACCACAAAGATAAAAGCAATATTCTGGGAGTGAAGATGCCATGAATATTTCTCATCTGCACTTATAAGGGATATTTGGGACCAACGGCTTGATTCTGCGTTAGCCTTGTTCAAATGAGATAATTTACATTCCCTGCCAGCTGAAAACAGGCTGTCAAGGTATTTACTTGTGTCAGGTTTCACTTCCCAGCCACAGCACTAAAACCCACTAGATGCACATGGAGAGCAGAAGTCCAGGACCAGGAATGGCAAGGGGGGTCCAGTGGGGACACCCTGACATAGTGCAAGCTCACAAAGTGTAAATGTTCTGCAGGGAAGCATGCTATGGTGTATCAGCAACTGCTGCTTTGCATCACATTCTCTCAGCTTCTCCCTGCAAGTGTCCATTCTGGAAAACCAGGAACTTGCAAAGTTCAGCTGTCCATCCCTAAAGATCCCAAGGCTGCAGACAGACAACTGGACATACCTGCCCACCGAGCCTCACTTGTCATGCAGGGTTTGGCCCCTTTGCTCCTTTGGGAAATGCTGTCTGGAGCCTGCCTTCTCCTCCCTTGTCCAGCTATCCCCTGCTATGGCCAGATCTAATCTAACCATCTGCTTCTTCGTGGCTGACTCACCCTCATCTGCCTTTGCACCTACAGTCCAAAGGACACGCAGGGGAACATGCTGCCAGATCTTCCCCATCAACCTCCAGAAACATCCCTTTTGCCAGGTCCAGCAAGCCCAGGATAGCAAAGCAGTGCTCAGCTATCTTCTGCTCCCTACCACCCTCCAGCTCCTCTAAACCAGGCACTTTTGGGGTGGGAAGGCAAACAAAACAGGCTTCCCAGTAGCCTTTCCAGTGTGGATTCTCTGGTGTCTCATAAGGGTTGAGTTCCCATGCAGCTATCGAGCGCTCAACTCTCTCTTTACCCACCCACCCATTTTCACAAGGCTTGTGGGAGCCACACAAGAGCTCTTTCCTTCAGCCAAATGTAATTGGAACTCGTCGCTGGGTAAAAAACAGGGGGAGGCGGGAACAAATGGAGAGAGAGAGAAAAGGAGAGACACGTATGCACACATGCACAGGCTGGATCATGGAGGGCCTATTCCCTTAAAGAAAGGGGGGAAAAAGAAAGAAAAAAAAGAGAACAAAACAAAACAAAGTAAGACTACAGTGGCAATGTGCACCAGCTGAGCTGTTGACTTGTTTGTGTGCTGCACAGTCCCACCCCTCCGCCTCAGCTGCTGGGGATTTACAGGCACAAACAATCTGGGAAGGGTTGGTTCATCTGTACATGGGGGTTTCTACAGCTCCCTGCACAACACCAGCTCCCCTCCCAACAGCAAGTCACAATTTGGAAACATTTTGGACTGTTAACTACATTTGGATTGATTTTTTTTTTTAACAATAGAAATGCCCCTGTGAAAGGGCAGTGGGTGAGAATCTCACAGAGGGAACTTGGGGATTTCCACCCAGAAACTGTCCCCCTGCCTTGCCAGAGAAACATGAAGGCAAAAGAAAGTGGTGTTTGACAAAGCAACAGAAAAACAACTTATTGAATATCTGTCACTAGACAAGTATAAATATATTAGTGATTATGTCAATATTAAGCTGATATCAAAGGTGATTAATTTGATAATTGCCTGTGCAGAGGAAAAAAAAACAACACAATCAAGTATATTGCCACTGGCATCTGAGACACCTCCTTTGGTTAAATCAATTTCCTTTTTAACTTAATTTGAGTTAATAGGAAAGTTATGGTGTAACCATAACCCAGAATCACACTCCCCCTTTTTTTCCTTTTTTGACTGACCTTATTTTCACATTGGCCCAAGAGCCTGGAGATACCAAGGGCTTTATTTGTCAGTTTGGAAAAGTTAAGAGATAGTAGAGAAATGAAAATTGTTTTGCTGAAAAACTTGTCCCCAAGCCTCCCCAGTGACACTGAGTGCCACCTCCCACGTGTGCCAGGTCCTCCCGCAGGACATGCATCCCAGCAGTAGTCAGTGATGTCAAACTCACCCCGCAAATGGCCCCAAATGACATTTTTAGAGAGGCTCTGTTATCTGAGACTACAAAATTAGCACCATATAACAGCCTTGGTCTGCAGGACTGTTCCTGCCAATGTCAATGGCGATGCTGTAGAAGATCAAAGGCAAAGCACAGTCCTTCAGCAACAGCAAACTTTTTGGCTGGTGGGAGAACATGGGGGGAGCACAGCAAAGCCAGCAGCAATCCCTTCCCTGGGCAGAAGAAGCCCCAGTGAACCCCAGAAAGCACCAGAGCAAAAAATCATTCCTGCCATTTGCTTAAATCAGGCAACTCATGCACAATTCTCCAGGAATATTCAAGAGATTTATCTAGAAAATCAGCACTAAAAGCATTGACCTTCTGCCAAAGAGTTAACAGCCCTGAGAGCGAAGCAGAGGCCTCACTCTCACTGCGAGATTTCTCCCAGTGACACCACGTTCCCACTTGGAGACAAGTTTCTTTGTTTGCTTTTCCCCAGTTATATAAGGGACATAAATTTTTCTTGCAGAGAGAACTCCAGGCAATCTGCATCTCCCTCAAAGTCTGCATCTCCCTCCAAGGCTTCTCACTATGTTTCAGCTTGAATACTGCTGCTGTTGCTGCAGTTTTCCAGCTCCTGCCTGTGTCTGCACTAAGCCCTCTCCCCTGCCCCAGGAAGCAAGAGCCTGCTCGAAACTCAGCTCCACATGTAAGGTGTAATCCCACGGCATCAGCCAAAGCATCTTGCCACCCTCCCATTCCATGCCTGTGGCATCATGAAGGTGAATACATGAGCACAGGCAAGCTATGAAACCTTGGGCCAGCACAAAGATGTGTCCAGGGACTCTCCCCTGTGCAAGAGAGTCTCAGTGGAGATGAGACTGCTGCCTTGCAGCTCAACTCTTTTCCAACTGGAATCCTCCAGCCCCTGGCTTTGCTCTCCCAGCAGGTCCCTGATCCCCAGCCCATCACTCAGCACTGAAGGAGTGAGCCAGGGGAGGCTGTGCCGGGAATTTCGCAGCGCTGGGGCGAGGGCTGGGTGCTCTTGGCCGGCCAACCCCGCATTGCACACATACCAGCAAACCTCAGCCCGGCAGCCCCGGAAGGGCAACAGGCAGCCAGCAGCAGCTCCCAGGACAGAGAGGAAGCCTTAACCCCTTCCCTGCTGTGGCCAAAAGGCTTCTCAAGAGTCCAGAGGCAGTGCGAGAGAGGAATCCACTCTAAGATCAAGTATCTAAATACAGCAGCACTCCCTCCCTAAAAAAAAAAACCAGCAGAACCCTAAAAAATCCCTGGGAATGCAGCCCTCCTCTTCCCCTTCCCATGGCCTGATGGAAAGGCAGGGGACCATCCTCGGCCCTGGCCAAAAGCCATCAGAGCTCCCAGCACAGCCCCAGGCACCGCACAGCCGGATGTCCCCTGCCATCCACAGCCCTCTGTCCTGGATGATGGTCTCAGCAGGGTCCTGTGGGGGACCCGGGGACAGCCACAGCCTGGCAAGGCTTATTGTGCACCCCAGAGAAGGAGAATGTTGAATCCTTCCATTCACACCATTTAAAATCATGGTGCTGAGGAGAGTTTCCCATCAACACCACCAGAGGAGAAATCTCTCAGGGTGAGGCTTGGCTCCAGGGTCTGTCAGTGTGAATTCCCCATGACTCAGAAGCAGGATTTGGCACATGGCTGCTAGCACCCATCAAGAGCCAGCGACAACCTTGAGTACCCAGAGGAAGCCCAGCAGTCGTGCCTCTCCCCAGCCCCTTTCTCAGTCTGGTTCCTCTTGATCTCCTGATCCCCCAGAGAGATCTGGTCTCTGCCCTCCCACACAAGTTGGTCCCCGAGAGCTGGGGCAGGAGAAGGAGGCACAGCACTTCCAGAGCTGGTACCAGCACATCTCACCTCTGAAAAAACAGCAACCAAGTGTTACAGCAACCCATGTGAATGGACAAAAACATGCCTGTGCCACCCCACTTGAAAATCAGCTTGGTCTGAGCAGTCTCAAGACAGCTGCAACAGCTTAAAAGTCCCATTTATGGGTCCAACACAACAGTAAGCACTTTTCCTTTTTTTTTTCCCTTTTTGGACTAAGTGAAAAAAACCAGACAAAGCCCTTCCCAGCACAGGTAGGATCACTGAAACCCGGGGCTGAGCCCATGGCTTTGGCAGGCAGAGAGAACAGAGGCTTAGGGGCAGGGGGTGTCAGCCAGCCCCAGTCCAGGCTGCCTTCCCAGTGGAGATCGGATCTCCCACACCGATACTCAGCCCTGCTCGGCTCCCTCCAGCACCAGTCCCATCAGATCAGGCCCAACAGGATTAACCACATATCACAGAGCCAACAAAAGGCAGATTTACCTTTTAAAAAGGGAACACACACACACCAAAGTCCGTGTCAAAGGAATTGCCTTGGTTCAAAAGCTGCTTACAAATTTAGGTTTGCTAAAATTAAAATTTCATATTTTTAATAGAATAGAATTAGACTCTTCATGATAGATTAATAATCAAAGGCCCACAGAAATGTTTCCATAAACAAAGTTTTCTAATTCCAAAGGAAACCATTTGTTTAAAAGAAGCAAGTGTTCCCCTGTAGAGCTGGAACTTCAGTAATTGCAGCATGATGATAGAAAATGGGGCTGGATAGCAAAAATAACTTAAAACTATTCTAAACAACCATGACGCTGAGTCATCTGTTTCAAAGTCCAAATGAAGCTATCCCAGTGACAGGGCCCACAGAAAATGCTAAGGTGCATAGTTAAAAGGGGAGGGGAGAAACAAAAACAAACAGTAAAAATAGTACAAATTCCTTCAGGTACTACTTGTGACAAAAGATGAAAGCTGGGATTTTCACCCTCTTTCCAGCATCTCAACTGCACTGAAGCTCAGGGTTTCATCACACCAGCACCCCCAACACAACAGTACCATGTTTGTACAGTACAACCAACACCAAATACTGGAGCTTAGTGTTCCTCTAAACCAAGTTAAGGAAAAATAAAAGCACTCTCTCCTCAGCTGGTATCAGCCAGTGTAACCCCACGAAGAACAGGGGAAGGAAAGACCAAACCCTGATCTTTCAGTCTTTTGTAATCCAGCCTCACTTGTATACACTGCTATCACATTACACAGTGTGTAAGTCGCTGTATGAATGGCAAGGTGCCACCGGCATAAATACATTCATATCTGGACAAAGGATCAGTCTGCATGTCAGGATCTTCATTAAAAACGAGTTTGTAAGCACTTCCCCCCATTCTTTTGATTCATTTCCACAAAAACAAAACTGTATTTTTGCGTCAAAGCTGCAAGGATGACCAACACGAGACTGGACCAAGCACTTGGTGCTTCAGACCAAGTCAGCTGTGCTTCCACAGCACTCCAGCTTTCCCAGGCTCATCAAGGTGTGTGTTTACAGCACTGGTGTTTGATCCTGGTAACTAGCTTGATCTAACGACAGGTAGAGCATGTGCTCACTCCAAGAGAGACAGAGCTTGGCAGACCTGGTCTTATCCAACACACCAAGTCCTTTATGCCCTGCTAGCAAGACTAATTTAAAGCTAGTTTCAGGTAGACATGGGCACACCAGACCACAGTGTTTGCCCACACCAAGTTTACAATATGGCATTCAACTGGAATTCACCTCAAAGCAGCACGCTGTGGAAGGTGGTGTTTCCAGAGCTGCATCATGAGCAGTGCATCCCTCTGTGTGTGAGCAGCCACAGGCAGAGCAAAGCAGGAGCCTCCTCCACTGTCCCCCCATGCCCTGGGGGACTCTCTTGTGGCTGGGACTCCAAGGACAATTAAATCCCCTCAGGACTTCACAAACAATCGACAAAAGCAGGAACCCAGGAAGGAGGTGACAAAATGATGGTAAAGCCTGTGGGAACAAGCAGCCTGTTACGACAAAGGGACAAGTGACAGGGACAAACCTTTCCCCATCCACACTCAACAAAGGCCTGCTGGAAAGCTGGTGGTCATCCCACTGTCAGCACCTCCCTGTCCAACAACTGTTTCAGACTTCCCTTCTCCTGCAAAAGATCCAACTGCCTTAAATTCTGCCTTGTGCTGCTGTAACGAGGGAGGGCTCTTGCTTGCTGCTTACTGATGAGGAACCAACATCCAAAAAAATAAAAGAGCATGGATCGAAGGCAGTCTGAGAGAGGGAGAAGGGAGAGGCCATAGCTTTTATCAGGCCAGCTGACAGAGCCAGAAAACAACAGCCTGAATTTTGGGCACAACTGGCTTTCTTTAAGGTCTGTCTATGTTGCAGGCAGGAGAAGCCTTTAGTTAAAACAGGGTGTTCCAGGTTTTTTTCCTAGGCTGCACCCTGAGTTAAAAACACCACTGGCTGAAGGGCTGGAAAAAAGCAATGAGTTCAAACAGAAAGGCATCCAGGAGGGGGATTTCCAAAAAGGTGGAGAAGAAACCATCAAAGCAAGATATCCAAAGAGGTTGGCACTCTTTGGGAAGGGAAAGTTTTCCAAGATCTGACTCCAGGACCACTTCAAGACAATGATATCCTCTATGTGTGAAGCTGCCTTGGTCTCCACTCCTCAAACACGGATGCAGGGAGGCAGGAGACAGATGGATTACAGAACTAAGCACAATGGGAGATCTGATCCTCATGTCCCTTTTACACCACATTCACATTGTGAAGAAGTCATAAAGCAAATCATCCCCTGAGCTAATATATGACTATTTTAACTCTTTTTTGTCAGCAAGGAGGGGACTCAACACATGGAGAGCCAAACTTTGCACCTTAATCACCACAATTTGATTCTCCACCTCACAAAAGCCAGGCAGGAAGACTGTGGGCTTCATCCCAGGTCATTGATGGAGCATGGAAGTACCTTCCACACCTGATGTTACAGCATCCTCCAGGCTTTGTGCAGTCTCCAGCAGTGCTGCCTTTGGGGGCCAGGTACCTGCTGGGTCTAATGCCTGGCTGGGGAGATGCAGATCCCTTATTTTGATGAAAGAGCAAAAGAGGATGAGTTGTTCCCTAATGATAAGCATGGTGTAGATTGGCCCAGACTCTGCTCCCTCTCATGCCTAAAGTACATCCTAGGATGTCTCCAATTCTCAGGTCTGGCAGTCTCCAAGGTGCTTGTCCTCTGGCTGCCCCAAGAAATGAGGCAGCACTTATCTGTCTTTTGCAGATTGGTCACTAGAGGCAGAGAGACAAAGCCCCAGCTTCCCTCTACATAAACTCCTCAAGGCACCAGGTTTGAGGATTTCATGGTGTTCAGGCACCTGAACCTGGGTCCAGTGTCACAGAGAGCAAAGAACCAACTTCAAAATCCCAGAATCTGGGTCAGAAGCCCTGACCACTGTCCACCTTTGCCATATCCTGGCCAGCTGCAATTGCTCTCCTAGGTTTCATCCCAGCCTTCATGCTCTGGACTGCCTCAGAAGCCTCTATGCTGCTGACAGAACAAAATTCAGCCTTTGATGCCATTGGCACTTCCTCCATTAGTTGCTTTGAAGATTAGGGCCAGAGCCTTAAACTGGATTCTGAAGCTGATGGGGAGCCAATGGAGCAGCTTGAGCTCCCGGTGGCCCAGCCCTTTGGGGAGGTGAGTGGTGGTGCTCTGCACCACCTGGTCCCACCACACTGTTTCTACCTTCAGCTTCTGCTGCACTGCACAGAAGCACAGCCAGCTTGAGCCAAGCCATGGCTTCAATACAGCCAACAAGACTGTCCCCATGCTGGAGGGAAGAAGGCGGTAATTTTGGAAACAAGCATTGCCTGGCTAACATGGCTAGCAAAGAGACTGGAAAAATTTGGATTCTCCAAACCACACCCACAGTTCATGGCAGCATAGTGACAACAGAAAGCAAAATGTCACTGCAGACTTCAAAGCCTCGTGTTTTCCAGCCTGCTTGCCCTCCATCCTCAGCTGAAGTAAGCTGCTTGTACCTGCATCCCACAGCGGCAGCAGCTCTAGTGATTGTGCCAGTTGGGAATGAGAAATGTGCCCATGGCATCTCCATCTCCCCTCCTGGTGGGGAATTCCTCTCTTCCCATCACACAGTACTGCCTGACCAGTGGATGATGGGCAACAGCAGGAGGGGGAAGCAGGCAACATGTCAGCCAAGAGCATCAGGAACATCAACAGGAGCCCAGGGTGGGAGCACACAGTTTTGTTTTGGCATGATTTTGCTCCTCTGTGTTTTTCACTGGAGCAGTTCTTATGCACAAAGGAACCATCTTTGCAGTAATCTGTTCAATTTCAGCACTAAATAGTGCCTGCAGAGTTCTGCACACAGAGCTCAAGCTCTAGACACTCAGCAAAACATCCATCCCCCAGCCACATCTCCACCTTGGCCCTCCATGGAGCAGCACACCTGGATTTCACTCACACCCACCACCCAACAACACAGCATCCCCCAGGATGGGGGGGTCCCTTTGCCCAAATTCCTTCAATGTCTTTGGAGACTAGCAATTCAAAGGAAGCTAAGAAAGGAGGAATAAGGATCATAAAAAGCCACAGCTCCTCTCCCCAATCAAGTTGAACCCCCAAGCAAGGAAGGAGATCCACGCACACCGAACTTGCTTCCAAGGCATCTCCCTCCTCCAGGAGCCAGGGCACAGGGGCAGCAAGACACTCTGTGCCATGAAGTGACACACATCGAAGGAACATGTGGCTCAGTCACAGCAACTCTATTAATTTAAGTTAATTTCCTGCAGTTCTGTCTTAGTTTTCCAGCAGATTCAGGACTTAAAGGTTAAAGCGTAACCTTGTCTCAGTAGCTTGCTATTCGCTCCATGCAAATGTCTACCTACAGCCTGGTAATTACATGCATTTCCACAGAGCCAATCCGCCGTCAGCCTGACAGATACTGATCTTCCCGTTTTATTTTTAGCTCTGTGCTTCCCCCTCTAGATGCAAAAAAAAATTCTGTTTGTTCCATCTTTTGCTGCAGCCTCTTTTTTCCCTGGCTCACCAGCCAGCTCCCGGCTCAGCCAGGCTAGAGCAGGGAGCGGCACGGGACTGCAGGCTGGGCAGGCAGGGGCTCCTGCTGGGTGTCCTGCACGGGTCCCCACCATGGTGACAGTGGGCAGCCACCTCCTTTGGGGTCACCCAGGGAGTTTGTGACCTCCAGCAGCAAAGGGTGTTTGAATAGGAAACTGAAGTGAGACACAAACAGTCCTTTGTAGGGGAGTTAGACACTTTTTCCTGGGGACATCTCCAGGCCTCACACATCCAGCTGAGAGAAAAGGGGTCTGGCAAATCAGCAAAAATTCAGCCCATGTGCCTGTGGCTCTGCAAGTACAGGATTTATCATCTTGCAGAGGTGGGTGGCTTCCCCCATTAGCCACCCCATCGGGGCCACCCAGAAAGAGGAGGCAATGCCAGGAGGGCACACACTCAAGGCAGGTCACCCACACAAAGAAAAGGCTTGGTTGACATTTCCAACCCCTAAAATGGGCACACACGAGACTAAATGTATCTGGTGCCACTGAGGCCACTGTGCTGTTCTCCTTCATGAGTGGCTCCTGTGACTCTGGGGAGGAGGCAAGGTGTGCAAACCACTAGAAATCTGTGTCCTCCGGAATTTTAACTCTATGGGGCAGCCTCCCACCAAAGGCTGATTGTAAATCAGGAGACTTGGAAGAAAAGGGGACCACATGGTTCTTTTTTGCCTTTCCTTTTGGAAGGAGTCTGGGAATGGGGATGGATTGGGCTTTCAGGGTGAGGTCTGCATGCCTCTCTTCCACCCTCTCTCTCAAATACATAATACAGATTTAAACCAGAACAGATTTGTACAAACTTTAGTCATGTGAAGGGGGGGAAAAGGCACTAAGCATCAGAAGTGACAGGAGGAGGGCACTGGCAGTTGGTACTCCAGCACACAGGGCAAACCCACCACGGCCAACCTCGACTGTGGGCCACAGGGTGCAGCTCAGGGACATTAAGGGGGTGAAAAGCGTCTGCACAGAGAAGAGAAAGAAAACCGGCATGCAGGGAAGCCACATTAAAAATGTATTAGGAATTTTTCTAGATTAAATAGCTGAAGTGAAAGAGGAAACAGGAGTCAGGAATGGGATTAAGTAGAAGGAAGGGCCAACCTGTATGAGCCTCCAGTAAAAGCCAGCAGAGCTGGAGCTGATGCATCTCCCCAACATTATGGACACTTGTCCAGTGCTCATCCCTGCATTGGCTACCTCAGCCACATGGGAATCAGAATTGTGACTCCTACCTGCAGAGAAAGGATTGCTTATCTTGTTATTCTTCCAAGGATCCTCCTAGTCCCAACGTCATTAAAAAATAATAATCAAGAAATTATCCCTACACGGTTTTACATTTCCAGGGGGATCTCTTCAGCAGATCCCCTCCTTCAAATTTTGTAACAAATAAAGCACACAACACTGGGAAGCTGCTTATCCAACATTCTTCAAACATTTTCAACAGGAGTTTTGAGGCAGTTAGAGGGAATAGGGCTTTTATAGAGATCTGGGCAACACTGTCCCAGTTTTCCCCTCCCACAGGTCCAAACATGAAGGTCAGTCTAACACACGACAAGGGGATCAGGAGCCATCCCAGCAAGTGACAGGGATGACAAAGCAGGGAGTGGGGAGGGAAAGGTGCTCTACCCCTCTCACAGAACAATAGCCAAGGAACTGAGATTTTGTTATTCACTGAGCAGCCCACAAGCTAGGAATCTAACTCAGATTCCAAAATCCTATCTTTCTGCACCAAAATAAACAAATAAACCAACCAGCCAACCTGCCTGCCATCGAGGAGGAGTTGGGGAACTCCAAGGGAGCTTTCCCACCCTCTGCACAGCTGCAAGCCCTGGCTGAGCTCTGCAAGAACCAATTCCTCTAAAAACAACAAGTTTAGCCAAAGGAATTCAGGGCAAGCAAGGAGAAAAAGGCTGAAGCAAACATATCCCTTTACCATATTCCTGCAAAACACCTTTAAATCTGTGATCCTTGCATGATTGTGTTTAAAACAACTCAAACCTGGCACTGCCAGCCTGTCTTTGGAGAGTCACTCTTGCTGCTGGCTCGTTTGCTGGGATTTTAACTGTTATTCAGTCTCCATTTTCCTTTGTGTGATTCAGTCCTACTGCTCCCACCTTCACTTGAAATTTGAAAGGCTGGGTACCTCCAAATCTCTTTCTTTGCATTTACACCTTTCTTTTCTAGACAACAGTGACAGTCTCTGCCACACATCATTTTACCAAGGACTGCACCCAGGGCTGCAATTGGTCTCTTGCATCTTGGACATCCCTGCAAAGTAACCAGCAGAATCCAAGGCTTTAACTCCTATAACCTTTCCTCTTGCACTTACCCATCAGGCTCCATGTCATTGCAGTACTTTACTCCAAATCCCTTCCCACTGGGTTTACACTCCACTGTCATTGCAGTGTCCAGACTTGAACACTGGAAAAGTGCTGTGAACACAAGCAAGAGAGAAGGAACCAGGGAAGCGTCTCCAGGGCTGTCTGACACGTGGCCTCAGCATCTGTTGCCCCAAAAATATCAAATGGCAGATCTTGCCCTTACACAAGATGCACACAACAGAAGGTTTTAGCCTTTCTGTGACCACAACCAGCTTAAGAGATGGATCCCAAACAACACCATTTACACCAGTGCTCTCCATTCCTGCGGTGACATTTATTCCAAGTCTTCCAGTTCTTCTGCTGCTCTGCAAGAAGCTCTTTTCCTCTGGATCTCTGTTGCAATTACATCCACTTGGTGTTTTCCTTGTGGCATGGCTATTTCTGCCCTCTTACAGCAAATCTTCCCAGGCTTTCTCTGTAATTCTTTCCTTTTTGACTTCACTTTGTGCATCTAATGAAAACATTCACAATGATGTGGGAGAGGGATGTAAACAGTGACATTGACCATCCTGAGAAAAAGCCCACAATGGATAATGTGACCCTTGGATGTGTGCTGGGTGCTCCCACCATTCAGCCTACCCCTGTTCACCTATATTTCATTTACAGGAACTCATGGCAGCTTTCATTCCATGGCCATTCCAGTGAGATGCCCAGAGGCACTGGGCAGAACTGGAATATTGTGTCCATTAAGTTCCCTTGGGCTGCTCTGACCCCCAATAAGCACTTACATGTGCCAAGCCATGCTTCTTCCCACAATCCTGCCACCTCCAACAGCTCAGACAACACAGGAGCAAATTTTTGACTTGAGGAGCATTGTTGAGGGTGAAACAGCACTTCTCCCCCCACGCCAGCCCTGCTCTTCCTATCATGTGGACAGATGGAAATTGCCCAGCTCAGCCTATTTTCCTACCTCCACCCCCCTTGCCCCAGGTTTTCCCACCCCATCCCACATCTCTCCTGTGTCCCAGGCGAGACACAAGCACCCATCCCGCAGCAGGGACATCTCTGACCTGCTGGCACAGCATCCCAGTGACAGCTACCCAGACTCAACATGAGCCTTTCCTCTGACTTCAACAGCTGCTGGCTTCATTCCCCTATTCCTCGTGGCCTCTCTATTTCCTCATGGGCTGCTCTTCTATTTGGGAGCCCATGATTGTATCTGACAAGGCCTCCTAATTGTCTCCACTGATTTTACCAGAGACTGATTTTGAAAGCAGCTCAGTAACTTAGTCACTTCAATATCATTGCTGGATTCAGCTCCCTCATTTATTAATGGGCCTACTTTTGCTCTTTTTCCCCTGATATGGTTGCAAAATCCCTTTTTATTTCTCTTAACCCCTTTGGCTAACATTAACAAGCAACAACTCAGTAATATTTTATATTATATGTGTATAAATAAAAGCAGGAAAAGATCTTATTCACTCCTGTTATAGCTACTAAAGCAGGCCTAGGGCTCTGGAATAGCAACTTTACTGCATACATTAAATATCTCCATTACTCTATTAATGCACAGTGTTGGAATTTTATTGGATGGTTTGGGTTATTTACCTTATAAAGTAACATGGGCATCACAAACCATGAAAAGAGGGTACTTAGTACCTTCTCCTTAAGTCTGCATCTCCACAAGCCAAGTGAACACAAGACCACAAAAACAAAACCTCATGTGCTACATGTTCTTCCTTCCATGACAGGTGGGGAGGGAGGGGGAGAGGGGAGACCAGCAGTTATCCAGGCACCAACTCCATTGCATGTTGTTCCTCAGGAGGAAGTTGGACAGGAGATTTGCAAACAGCAATCCCAGCCTGCTTTTCTGGCCATGGTGACACAGCCAGCAAGTGTGAAGCAGCCTTGATCCAGCTCCAAAGAGTTTTTGGGGTATCCCATCCTCACAGCCCAAATGCACAGGTGACAGGAAAGAAAGGGAATAAAAAACCAAACAACTAACACCAAAAAGCAAAAAAAGAATTTCCAAGGGGGAATTTTAATATTTTGTGTTTTCACTGACTTCTCAAACACAATTCAAATAATGCCTTAAACTGTCCATAAAATTGTAATAACCAGAACCACTTAGAAAAGTGCCCAAAACCCCACTTCCTAAAGTCTTTGAAAGAATTAAAATAATGTAGATAAATGAGAGGCCACCTTCCCTCTGCCGGTTGCACTTTTATTTCCCTGCCTTTAAATTGCTGCTTCAAATTCTCCACAACTTGAATGCTCAGAGACTGGCTCCAGTTCCCTCCAGAGAGATGACCACTGAAACACAAGAGATAGCTCAAAAAAAGCTGCCCCAGGGTCCAGTCCCCAAATCTCAGTGTTGAAGTGAGGGAGGAAATGCCAAGAGCCAAAACCAGGCACATGTGGTTTAACATCTGCCTCAGTTTCCCCCCACTCCAGCCAGCTCATCCCCAGGGAGAGAAAGGGATGAGCGGGTGGCTGGTGTGAAGTGTCTTTCTCCAGACAAAACCCGTCCTGGGGGCTGAGAATGCAGCGTGGCAATGTGAGGGGAAAGGATGCTCAGATCCCACCTCTGCCAGGCAGGGAAGGATCCAGGTGACAGAGCTACAGGATGAAATCCTGCCCAGCTTCACAGCACTGGGTGACTGGAGGTAAGATGAGGTCACTCCCAGCAGGGCTGAGGTGATGGGTGACAATGACATCCCTGACTTCACCCCTGCAAACCCTTCCCACGCACTTTTTGCACAAAACAGGGGGAGTCCGGAGTTTTCCCATCATCCTCTGCCTCCCCCTCTTTAAGTGCAAAAATTCCCACCGCAACCTCTGTTTAAAGCCAGCCCAGTCCAAGCAGGGGCCGAGATCCCCTGGGGTGGGTTTTCTGTCTGGGGGCTGTGATTTTGGGCAGCAGCAGGGAGGCAGCAGCACCTGCTGCCAGCCAGCCCCGAGCCTGCCCGCAGACCGCAGGCAGCGGAGAGAGGGAGGGCGGGCGAGCAGGCTCCCCTTGCAAAGTCTGTCCTGTGCTGTCTAATAACACAAGGTGTCATTGTATACCCAAATCAGTGCCTGGAGCTTTATTTATAACAACTGAAACACAAAACCCAGCAGGCCAGAAACGGCAAAGGGAGCGAGAGACCAGGGAGGGCAGGGACGCAGCCGGGCGAAATCTCCCTATTTAGCAGGATTTGTCTTGAGATTTTCAAGTCGGATTGAGGCTGGGGGGGGGACTCGGGAGGAGGAAAAAAAGATGAAAGCGAGGGAATAGGGAGCCGGCAGAGCAGCGATGCCTCCCTGGCTGCGGCAAGGCGGCGGGGCTGTCTCCCTGCACGGAGCGATGGGAATGCTTTGCTCGCAGCCCCCCGCCAGCTTGCAGAGGGAGGTGGGGGGAGGCTCCAGCTCCCCTGGGACACTCTGGCTTCTACAGCGACTCTTTTTAAAGGTTATTTGTGGCTCTTTAGCCACTTCTCACCCCAGGAAGAGCTTTGCGGCTCAACAGCTGGCTCCAGTGGACTCTCTCTTGCACTGGAATAGGCGGTACCTGGGAACTTGGCAGGAGCCATCCCAAAGGGGCTCGCCCAGCCCGGCAGGCTGCAGTGCCAGCGCGCTTCCTCAGGTGTGGCTCCTGTCAAACCCAATGCCAGCGGCTTGCAGGACCCCTCACCTGCGAGAGGCTGAGCACCCCGAACTCTTGCTGAACTCAGTGGGAGCCGGGGCAGCTCAGCAGCGAAAGGTCCGAACCCTGCACTTACGGCATCGGGAGATGCGCTCGCCTCGGGTGGGTCCAGATGTTATCACCAGCGCTGCCACCCCCGGCAGCTTGTTCATCTGCTCCCTTGTGCCGGAGGCTCCCGCTGCCGGCGCAGCGCCGGTGGAACAGCTCTCGCACTCTCCTCCGAGGCTCCTGGGCAAAGGCTGGCAGCTCTGCCTAAACCCCCTTTCCCCAGCAGCTGGAAGGGAGCCGCTGCCAGACTTTGCGCTGAAGCGGCTGAGGTGGGAGCATTCATGTCCCATTCTTCTGACACACCGTGGAGGTGGTAAGCAGCAGCAGAAGGGAAATAATAAACAGCTGGAGGGGATGAAGGGGGAGGTAACCTCTTAAGGAGTTGCAGCTAGGGATGCCGTTTGGTGTTCACCTCCCCGGCAGACAGATATTTAAATCTCCAGGTGCAAAAGCCACTGAAAGTTCAGCCTGAGTCAGAGCTCCAAAATTTGACCCACTAACAAGCAACAGAATGGGCCCCTTAAAGCCAAATTCTGAGTCTGTCTTGCACTGAGGCCACTTTGGTCCAGCTTTGCTGAAGACAGTGGGTGCCAAACCATGTTCCCTGCAAACAAACTAGAGCCAAGCTATGAAAACAAATTCATAATCCATAAAGGAAACTGCTCCCATTATCTTGACCAGGACTTTAAAATCTCCCCTTCCTCCCACTCTATCCCAGTATTGGTCTCAGATGTTTTCCAACTCTTCATATGAAGAGGGAAAACAAAACAACAGCAAACCCACAAGGCACAGGGGGAAGAGGGTTTCATGTTCCTTTGCTAGCGAGTGCTTGCCCAGCTGCACCCACTGCCCTCAGCCCCCAAAGCCTACCTGCAGAATTACATTTGCAAAACTGTTGCCCAGGAAATGTGCAACTAAAATCTGTGAAATAAGCATGCCTGGAATCAGACGTTCCCAGTGTAGTTAAACGACCGTGCCTTGAAATCTGCCTCTGCATTTAGCCACGCTGCCATGTACAGAGCTACAAAACAAAACGCTTGGCTTGTTTCACATCCCAGCCTCACCACTGGGACTCTTGTTCCCTGCAAATAGGGAGGCCAAACCCCTTCCCCCATGGGTTTTAGGAGAGTGGCAGCAGGACAAACTGTGAGATTGGGGCCCTACTCTCATGTACAAAATCAGTGCAAAGGCTCAAGCGCAGGGCATTGCCTGCACAATGAACTGTGGCTGCTCAGGAAATAAAACCCCAGCAGAGGAAATAGAGAACCAAGGCACTGGAGTTCCCCGTCTCTTCCACCACGCGTGTCCCTTCACAGGGCAGAGCTGGTGGGAACACAACCCCAGATGCCTTGTTACAGCACAATGAAAACAAGAGCTTTTGTGGGGAACAGCAAGGGAATGTCCACCCAGGTCTGTCCTGGGAGGATGGAGCCTTCAGGGCAAACAAACCATGTCAGTCCCCCATGGAGCATCAAGAAAGGGAAACCCAGGTCCCCCCAGCCCACACAAGGGCTACAGACACCATAATTCCTTATTCTAGAGGATGGCTCAGAAAGCCTGAGCCCTGCCGGAAATTTCTGACAGGTTATTTCACAAGGGTTTGTCCTATGCAGTAGGAGGGCAGGATTTTATTTTTTCAAGATTTTTGTAGACTGGAAAACATTTCTCCTTCCCTTCTCTGGGCTCACCATTCCAATCCCACATCCCAGCAGAGAACACAAACTTCCTTCTTGCCTCTTTTCCCAGCAGCAAACAAATTTTCAAACCATTTTTCTTTCCTAGGGAGACTGAGCTGCATAGGCAGGTGGGCAGCAGAAAGGCTGGTCTTCACACGAAACCATGGTTCCACTGCAGTTCCCAACCCCTCAGTTGGAGTCCCCAGCACTGGGGGGAGAACTCAGAGTCAGGAGACCCCTCTGAGTTCAGCTGCTTCCCAGGTTTCACACAGTACCTACACCTGAGAGGAGACACCACGTGATCCAGAGGGTGTTGTCTCCCCAGGACAATTAGGTTATGTTCGAACCACGACCTCGAGGAATTGGATTAATTACAGTGATGTCGAGCATGACTTTGTCTACAGGGACAAGTCATGTTTGACGTTGCTGCCAGCTGGTTACAGGTCTGGAGGATCAGCAAAACTGGAACAGTCCCTCCCTGGGCTGGTTCATTGGCACATGTTCAGCAACATGGCAGGTTTTGGGGAGAGCAGCCTGTGTGAAAGCCCCAGCAAGCAAAACCCCTCACCAGAGCATTCCCACACTGGGCTGAGAGGTCACACAGCACTGTTACACAGACACACACAACTGGAAGGGTAGGCCTGGTAGAAACCTGGGATCCTCCAGCAAGCAATGGCCACCAATGGCCAAAATCCATAATTTTAGAGAGCATCTAAACAGAAAGTGGCTTAAATTGTTGTTTTAACACAGAGAACAGTTCTTCTGGTGGAAAGGCAACTGGCCTTGCACATGAAACAGCACTTCAGCATTCTGCAGCCTGATCCATGGGATTAGCTTGCATGCAAAGAGCTGATGTTATTTCTCACCTGATGATGAGTCCTGGCCATGGGAGCATTTCACAGTCAGGTCAGAGTCACAGATGGGCCTACAGACTGGAACAAGGTCTCCCCAAAAGGGTCAGCATCTCCCCAGCCATCCTGCCTGTACCACCCTCACTGCCCATCTCCACCCCACAGGTGAGACTCTGCCTCAAGTCTAAAACAGTACAAAAAAACCCCAAACCCAAGCTGATCTTTGAGGCTAAAAAAGGCTAAAGCAAAGGGGAACGGGGGGAGGTGGGGAAGGAATCTGAGGTTGCATCATCTGGAAATACCCGAGTGCTTTGGAGATGTATGTACATGTTCAGCTTCCTACCATTTCTCTAGGAACCTACTTGGGAACAGCAAAGTGACACCAAAAGGATCACAATGACATTTGCCTGAAGCAGATAAAAACAGCCTTGAATTTAACCCAAATGAGCCCATGTGCAAAATACTGTCTTGGAGCTGGGTACTTTGAGGTTTGGAACTCCAGACAGACAAGGGGGGCAAGAGAGGTTTGAAATATAAATCAATCAAGAACTTTTGCTCTTTGCCTGGGCTGAAAACCAATACAGAGACATTCTCCATTGTATTTCAAACATTTCTCAGAACATGGAACCAAAATGGAGTTTAATTTCCTTCAACAGAAGTCACCATGGCTCCTTCATGACAAGGAAAGTAGATTGGAGGGAAAATCTTACTTTCAGTAAAGCTTTTGTTCTTTCAGAAAACCAGGCTACTTTCTAAGCAGCTTTCCTGAAGATGGATACCTGCACCCAGTTCCAAGAGATTGTTCCCACTGCTACTCAGGCAGGTGCACTGAAACCCAAGGAAAGCACATGGACAGCACTGCAGGTGTGATCCCATTCAGAGAACATGATGCCCTCCAGGGAGTCCAGTTTCAACATCAAGCCAGGACCCACCTCTAACAGGGACCAGTCTGGGTCCAGCTCAGCTGAGGAGACAAGAGCCATCCAATGTGCTGGGCTAGGAGTGAACTTTCCCCATCTCACCCAGCTCCAGTGGTGCAAAACACCCTGCTCACTGCCCAGCTCTGCCTTCTATCCCCTGCTCCCAGATGGACCTGGTTCTCCAGGGGCTCCCTTCTGCAAGGAGCAAGGCAGGAGGAGGGAAAATATGAAAACTATGGGCCTGATGTTCCATTTCCAGAGGCCACCGTGAGCTACCGATCCAGACTGGGAGTGGCCCGACTCGACGCCTGCAGCCACAGGAAGAGGATCCTCACTGGGGCCGTTCCCTCTCCCCCAAGCATCCCCCGGCCCCCGCTCCCACGCATTCCCTGGCGAGCTGCCCAGCCCCGCTGCAGCGCTGCTCCTGCCTGCCTGCACAAAATGGTTAACACAGCAGGAGGGCCAGGTGGCTCAGGTGTGCGTGCCAAGCAGCTCCCGGCTCACCTGCAGCGACTTGTCGAGGGGGAGACGCATCTGCCCTTTCTTGTCTGGCTTCAGTCTGCCTGGGGAAAAGGGAGAAAAGGGACTGGGGAAGGGTAAACACGGCTTAAGCAGCTGCAAGTCCCAGCAACCAAAGGGCTCAGCAGGTGATTCAGAGAGCTGGGGGCCTGCAGACACCCTGTTCTCTGCCTCCCACCAATATCTCTAGTGGTGGCAGCAACCTGGGGATTGCTGGCAGGAATGTGCTGGCTGCCAGGGCTGCAGAGTCCATCCAGCAAAGTCAGGACAGGGAGGCTGAGCTACAGGGTCTGGGGTAAATTGCTGCTTCTTGCTCTGCTTTACCACCTCCCAAAGGAGCCAAGAGAAGCAAGAGAGCTCCTATAGCAGAGTAGGTATCCAGTGCTGCTGCAGATGCTGCAATGTCCCCTCAGGAACACCCATGGTGTTGTCCCTGTGGAAAAACCCAAGTCAGAGCTGATCCCTTCTGCATCCAGCCCGGCTTTGCACAGCCTCAGACAGAAAGGCTCAGGATATTGGGTATTGGTCCTCATCCAGCTGAGAGACAGAGAAGAAGGAGCCTTTCCAACTGCAACCACCTCACTGAAGAAGCATCCCCAACCTTGCCTGGGACCTAGCAATCTGCCCAATCAGTCCAGAATATTCTTCCTGGATGAATCAGTTGTCAGCCCAGCAAGGAGCCCCAGTGTAGGTCAGGAATGTGAGTGGTGATGTGAGTGCGAGGAGGAGGTGAGGGGAAAGGGCTGGACAGTTTTGAGGGCAGTGGCTCCCTTGAAACTAGGCCACAGCTCAGAAGAAGTCATGTAACAGCTCCCCAGGCACTGCTGCCTCTCCCCTCTGCAAGGAGCTGGGCTGGCCCTGTATGAGGAGGAGACTTGCCACCCCTGAGGTCTGAAGAGCCACTGGCCCCACTCACAAGGTGGGCAGGGCCAGACAGTGTGTTCTGGGGACAGCAGAAGTCCCCAGTGCAAATCCAGGAGAGCCACTCAACTCATATTCCATCCTTTCTCCACCCACAAGACAGCCTGGTGCACAAGGCAGGGTGCAATTGCCTGGCATTACAGGGACTTTTTTTCAGCTTGCCAGACTTGGAAACAGTTGGAACTCTGCAAATCCTTCCCCTGCCTGCCTGCCCTCTCCTCTCTGACTCAGGGACAGCCATAACCCATTGCAACCCCTTCCCTGACAGAGCAGCAGTGCTTGGAGCTGCCCCGGGGAGATGGGAGAGCCAGTCTGACTGGCTCAGGGCTCACCGAGAGCTCCCTGGGCGAGCAGCCTTCCTCATCTGGGAAGCACAGGGAGACCTGTGCTCCCAGTTACCTCCCAAGCAGGTCAGGGCGAGAGCCCTTCATTGCCCAAGCCTTTGGCTTAATTATTTTCATTCCTGTCCCCACACCCTGCCCATAAGAGCAGGGATGGAGATGCCTATTAGAGCACGCGTGTTTCGGAGGCACTGCCCTGTCTGACGGCTGTTCCGAGGAGGTGAAGTGGCCAAGCCAGAAAGAAAGGCTTTTGCAAGTGCAGCTTGTGAGGCTGAACCCAATTTGGTGGGCACAATGAGTATTTGGGACAGGCTAAATGAAATGATGGGGCAAGGGGAGTCCCTGACTGCAGATGTAAACTCACAACCAGGTTTGCATCCTTGCACACCAGTGCTCACATCCATCAGCAGGACACCAGGGTGGCCACAGCAGCAAGGCTGCCAAGAAACTCCCAATTATTCCCAAGTGCCATCAACACCACATGTGGTGAGGGCTAAACATGCCTTGAACTTTTAGCCTAACCAACAGGAGAGGAATATATAGACACAGGGAGGAAACTTGTGTGTGTAGGAAGGAAAATATCAAGATAAAAAACCCTTAAAGAATTAAATAAGAGGAAAGAAGGGCTGGGAGAAAACAAATATGGGTAGAATAGTCAGGCTCTGGCAGCAGTTAAAACTTCCATGTGTTTAGATTCCCGAATCAATGGTTAGAGATGCTACAACAAATGTCACCTTCATGTGAGCACCAGAACTGCAATTTTCTCATCATCCTTTTTATTTTTTTCCCTCCCCCTCTCTGTGTTGGAGCCTGTTTGGAGGACAGCCTGTTGGGGGCAACCCCTGTACCCAGCAGGCACAGGGTTTTTTCCTGTGTTCCCTCTCTCCTCCTCTTTGTCGCTCCTGCACACTCCCTGTCAAGTTTCTGGCTGATCCAGAGGGAGACGTCGGTCCTGCCAGCTCCAGCATCCAACTGCTCTTCCCGGGCCCGGGAGCTGCAGTAACCATAGAAACTGCATCCAACGCGCAGGCTCTGCTGGGGGGGCCGATAGGATGCTCAGACACATGCACAGACAGGTAGGGACCAGCCAAGGCTTCACCAAACCGCCTCAAAATGATGCCCAGGTCAGGGAGAGGGGCGAGGCGGAGGGAGAATGAGGCTTTTCTCCCTGAAGTCTCGCGGAGGGGCTCGGAGAAGTGTCGGGAGGTGTTTGGTCCCCGGACTGAGAGCCGGCTGCAGAGCTGACGGTGCATTTTACGGCGCGCGGGGAGATCGGTGAGGTAATTGGGAGGATTCTGTTGCAAAGCTTTGTCTTGGTCTGCCCTGCATTTTATCTGCAGACTGGATGGGTACCCAGGGCTCCCGCTGGCCCGAGAAGTAATCAGTCATTAATCCTTCGGTCCTTTTTGCACCGTGAATATAAACAGGCCAAATCCTCTCCCCGGCTGTGCTGCAGAGCGGCTTTATGTTGATGGCTCTGGCAGCAACACACATGCCTCCAAGGGCAAGATTTGGACCAGCACAGTTAGTTAATGAGCTGATCCAAACATTGCATTAATTTTACACCCTTCCCAACGCAGATATAACCCCTGCTTTTAGCAGCACAACTCAAAGTGGGTTTGAGCCACAAGCACCCCTTCAGACACCTCACGTCGAGTCCTTAAATCCATGCACGGCTACAAAGAGGCGCGATTTTCGGAGTCACTGGGCACAGCAGATGCTCAGTGTCTATCAGAGCCAGACAGAATCCATTTCAGTCTCACGAAAGCAGATCAGAAGGGGGTCTGGTGAAGGAGGATGGGGAAGCAATGTCTGCAGACACCCATGTGCACCCCATGGGACAGAAGGTGTCTGTGGCAGCCACACAGGAGCCTGGGACTAGCAACCAGGATGGCAGATGGAGATGGCAAACACATAAAGTGGGAACAGGGCAGTGGCTTCACCCAATGTTATATCTCATCCCTCTCACTGACCACAGTCAATGGCTTTTGGGAGCACCACAACCTCACCATGGGGCTTTTTTTCTCTCTGCCCCTTGGCTCCATAGCCCAGCCATCATGGCAGTCATGACCATCTTGCTCTTGCACCAGGATAGAAGTGCCTGGCTTGCAAGAAAGTGTAAGCACCTACGGGAAGATGTGGGGTGGAGACAAAAATACTGTCAGTCCTGCCTTTTTAACACCAAAAAACAAATACAAATAAGGTCATACAACTGCCAGGCTCCCTCCTTTCTTCCCCCTCTCCCAGCCATAAATACTCCACAAAATCCCCACATGCAAACAAGCCGTGGCCTCCAGACAAAGAGGCCCAGCCTCTGAATGGCCACCAGGTGCCTATTTTGGGCTGTAACTCGGCTGGAGTGGAACAAGCGGGCTCAGCTGTCCTCCCTGTCCACAGCCCACAGCCGGGCCAGCCAGGCCTCACCCCCAGCTCCAGCCCCTCAATGGCCCCATTGTTCAGGGCTGGGAGCTCAGCTGCAATGGCCAGGGCAGCCTGTCTGGCTCCCTGACATCCGGCAGGGGACAGGGCCCATGGTGGGCCAGGGGCCTCCAACACGGTCAGGGGGGATGCCAGCCCCTGACTGAGGAGCCCCACAGCCCCCCAAAAAGGGGAGGGAGAAGGGGTTGTGTCCTGGCAAGGCAGAGATGAGTTGGGGTCCTTTCCATTGCAAGGGCTGTCAGGGTGAGATATGTCTCCCACTTCTTGCATAGCTTTTGGGGGCTTTTTTGGAAGAAGAAGAGGGAAATGTGATGTAATGAGACACAGAGAAGTCAAGCTTTCCTCTCCCACCCCAGAGGCATGGCTTGAAATCTCCCTGCTTCTCTGGCCAGTTCCCCTCGTCTTACTCCCCCGTGTCAAACTGGGGTGAAAGCAATCCCACAGGCAGCTCCCATCTCCGAAACAGGCCAAGGGATCACAGGGCAGGCACACACACAAACCAGGAGCAGAGGCTGGTGTCAGGGCAGACACACTTGAGCAGATCCCAGATCTGCAGGAGATACCAGCGCTCACGGAGCCTCCCCGCAGCTCGGCACCCTGCCAGCCTGGCTCTGCCCAAAATCAGAGCCCTCGGGCTACAGCATGGAGTGGCTCCAGCACCCTCTGCCCAACCCTTCGAGGACTCTGCTTGACAAACAGACACCTCCACCAGGAGCTGAAATTTTCCAAAAGGAAGGATTGTGTCGACATTTCTTTTAAAACTCCCAGCAGTTTCCTCCCGAAAGATGCAAGCAAAGGGCTGAAATAAAACCCTCCTTGTGCAGCGTGAAGGCAGCATCCTCAGCAAGCTTCAAACACTACACAAGGAAAAATGTTAGAGACAACAGAAGCCCAAAAAGCAGCCCAAAGCATTTCTATGCCCATGTTTTTTCTGGGCCAGAAGGGGTGAAAATGCCTTGGGAGCAGCAGTGAGACATCATTTTTAACACTCACATGACACACAAGGGACTGTGTCCTCCACTGTGTCACATCATAGTGTGTCACTCTGTCCCTGTTGCAAGGAATCCCTGCAGAATCCCACCGAGGGCCAGCCATACCAATTTAGCCACAGGAGCCTGGAGGATCCTTTATTGATACCTGCACAGCCCAAAGGGTCGCCCGCATCCAACACATCCCCGTGAAACCTCCTGAGCCAGCTCCATGGAGCAGCACCATCACGTACTGGTTTCACTGGCAGGCGATGCCTATCGATACAAGACGTGCCTTCTCTTTGCACAGCTCATTTCTCTCTCCTGAATGAGAATAGCTTTCCTGGCAGCACCGGTAGCCCACGCGCAAGAACAGCTTGCTGTCTGTACTCGGAGCAGTGAAGTTGCAGAGCAGCCCAGCACAGGCAAGCCCAGCGTTGCTGACTGCTTCAGACAACACTTCTGGTGTTTAAAGTGCAGCTGTCCTGGTGCAAGGCTGGGCAGACCTGAGCAGGGACTAGTAAAGCAAAGGGTGGTTGGGATTCTCCCTCAAAAACATGCCCCCATGGGGGCAGGGAAACCCAGCCTGTGCCGATTTATTGCAGGAGATACTATTTAAACCCACTCCCTCTCCCAGTAATTCTACAGCTTTTCAAATGGAGTATCTGCAACTCTCATGCTGTCCACATGGACTGTCTCAAAGGATCCCAGATGAAGAATGTAGGCAAGCAGTCCCCAAGATCAGCTACAGCTGACACCTGGCTCCCCAAAACCAGGGAGAAAGGCAGTAGGTAACTCTTCTTCACAGCAT
Source organism: Hypocryptadius cinnamomeus (assembly GCA_013400635.1). Lineage (NCBI taxonomy): Eukaryota > Metazoa > Chordata > Aves > Passeriformes > Zosteropidae > Hypocryptadius > Hypocryptadius cinnamomeus. Next base: position 114,006 of record VYZP01011545.1, on the reverse strand, counting down.
GTCCCCAGACCAGACTTGGAGAAGACAACCCATCTCCATAGCACCACGAAGGCTGCACAGTCCTCTCCCTCCCACCATGTTCTTCGTGCAACATAAAACAGTCTTTTCACATCCAAACTCCCCTTTGTAACAGTCACAGTGACGGATTAAAAGAAAAAGCAAAGCAAAAAATCTAACTGGACCATCTCTTTCACAGGCTTTCTATGTACGATTTCTCTCACATTGGACTGATACCTCCTTGTGCCACACAGGCCCTTCAGCATCTTTCATGAAGGTCATTTAGCAATTGGTTTTTTCCCCTGTATTGATCTCTCTGCCAGTAACCCACCTCTCAGCTCCCAGAGGAAGATCTAGCAAAACGGCCAGAAGTTGCTGAAGACCTGGTAGAGCCCTTCAATGGGTCTTGCAAATTCCTGAGATGCTTCTGTTAAAGAAGTTTTGTGGGCTGTCCTTCCCCAAGCCCTGCTGGAGACAAAGGCAGCACAGCACGCTCCTGCCAAAACTCCTCTGGTTGCCCCTTTCCCTGTAAATGCCCTCTCAAGCCATCCCAGAGGGGTTTCATTTGCTGTTGCTGTATCCAAGCATTCAGGAAACAGAGATTTAGTGGCAGAGAGCAGGATGATGCTATTTATGTGTCTTCTTCAAGTAGCATTGCCCAAATAGCCTGGAAGCAACGTCACCTCCAGCAGGCAGTCAGACCCAGCGATAACCCCATGCCAGATCTCTGCTCAGACAGCTCCAGAAGATGATTCACCAAAGAGATATTCAAGCCGGGATCTCCCCATCCGGAGGGAATACCCAGTGATCTGATCTCTCAGACACTATATTTTACTCAGCATTTAACATTGGCAAAACACTTGATAGGACCCAGAGGGATTTCTGCATCTGCTGATCCGCTGCCTCTTCTCTCCGTTCCTCTCCAAGTTTTCATTGTTGCCTTGAATTTGACTTCAAGCCCGTTTCTTTTATGGTGTGACGCTGATACGATCACAACATATCTTCCCAGAACTTTTAAACCTACTGACCCACTTCCAGCCAAGTCTATCAGGGCAGGTGCAGACCTCAGAGATAACATTCCTGCAGCCACAGAGAGCAATCATGGGATAGGCTGGGGCTCAAACTCGGCTTAGACATCACATAACACACACAGAGCGGGACACTACAGTTTTTTTTCCCCAAACATAGGAAAACAAAACAGGCTTCAGAATTAGACCTTGTTATTTTCAGGCTTCAGAATCAGATCTTGTGATTTAAAACCCAAATGCTATACAAAGTCAGAGGGACTGGGCTTTGAAGGCTCCAATGCCTGCAAAGCAGCACATCCAAAGCCTTTTGGCCAGAAGTGAGGTGAGACCCCAAGCTTCAGGTGACAGCTGGAGGGGCCGTTTGTGAGCCAGCCACATCACAGTAGCCACCCCTCTCCCAGCAGAGCAGCTGTGCACTGGTAGCAGAGATGATGCTGCAGTCACTGTAGACACATACCCCACACCCAGAGTACCTCACCCCTGTCCTGTTCCCCACCACACATCTCCCCAGGACCTACCAAATGAAAAACAACCAAGAACCCCAGTAAAGGAGCCACAGGTGCAGCACAGGAGAGATCAGGGATGTTGCAAACATCTCATGTTCCTTCAAGAGCAGGGCACAATTTCCTGAGCATCCTGGGAAAGATCATAGCCCATGCTACAGAACAAGTTTCCTGCCAGCATAGGCAGATTCAGCATGAAAATCTCAAGTCTCAGGACAACCACCCCACAAACTGGCATCCTGGAGATTTAACATCCCCGAGGAGCACTGTATTGGGTTGGCATGGTGAGGGGTGGCTTCTCTGAGAAGCTGCTGGAAGATTCACCTACCTCCAACGAAGCCCTTGCCAGACAGCTCCTAGCCAGGTCCACAAAGCAGCACCTCTGGGATAACATACCAGAATTGGGGGG
>VYZP01011545.1:90640-112026 GCA_013400635.1 Hypocryptadius cinnamomeus | reverse complement strand
GAGGCAGAAATCTAACAAAACACCCAGAGCAACTGCTGCCAAAGATAAGAATGAGAATATGTGAGAGAAACAGCTCTGCAGATCCCAAGGTCAGTGAAGAAGCAGGAGGAGATGCTCCAGACACCAGAGCTGAGGTTCCCCTGCAACCTGTGGTAGACCATGGTGAGGCAGCTGTGCCTCTGCAACGCCTGAAGGTCCACAGGGGTTCAGAGATCCACCTGCAGCCCATAGAGAGCCCCATGCCAGAGCAGGGGAATGCCTGAAGGAGGCTGTGACCCCATGGGAAGTCCATGCTGGAGAAAGGTCCTGGCAGGACTTTGCGGCTCCATGGAGAGAGGAGTCTGTGTGGGCAGGACTTGTGACCCCAAGGAAGGGACCCACAATGCAGCAGTTCATTAATAACTCCCATGGGGAGGACTTGCATTGGAGGAGTTCATGGAGAGCTGTCTTCTGTGGGAGCACCCCACACCTGAGCAGGGGAAGAGTGTAAGGAATCATCCTTCTGAGGAGGAAACAGGCAGAGACAGCTTGTGATGCACTGACTGCAGTCCCCTTTCCCTGTCCCCCTACACTGCTGAGGGGGGAAGAGGTAAATAATTTGGGAGTGAAGTTAAGCCCAGGGAAAAGAAAGGAGTGGGGGGAAAGTGTTTTAAGATTTAGTTTTTATTTCTCATTATCCTACTCTGATTTGATTGGTGATAAATTAAACTAATTTCCCCAAGTCAAGTCTGTTTTACCTGTGACAGTAACTGGTGAGTGATCTCTCCCTGCCCTTATCTCACCCCATGAGCCTTAAGTTGTATTTTCTCCACCCTGTCCAGCTGAGGATGGGGGTGACAGAGTGGTTTTGGTGGACACCTGGCAGCCAGTCAGGGTCAACCCACCACAAGCATCAGCATCCCATTACATCCTGCCTCTTCCATCCACTTACAGCAGACATGATTCCACATGCATGCTTGATACACCAAGGATTCCAAAAAAAGAAATCCTTTCTTGCAGGAAGCATGGAGAAATGTGGGCTTAACAATGCTAGATCACCCCAAATTTCTCTTCCTCTTCAGCTTCTGTAGCCATTATCCTGCATGCCAGCCCTGCATGAATTCCCACACAGGAGTAAGGTGGGAGAGGGCCACAGCCCCATGCTGGATCTCTGGCCTGGAAGGACAATGCCTGACCCATATCCCATCCCAGGTACCAGACCATCTTTGCCACCAGTCTCTTACTGGCCACCCTGTTCATTAGGGATGGGCTATCAGCCCACAGCTCTCAGCCTTGTCCAGCTGGCTGCCCAATTTACTCTGCCTGCCCCAACTCAGGGACAGGAATCTATGTCAGACGATCTGAAGTTATTATCTGATTAGCCTATTTGATATTGCAGTGCCTGATTCAATACCCATTGAAATCAAAGGCCCCTTGATCTCAACAGGCACTAAATCAAGCCCTGGCTCCCTCCAGCCGAGCACAACCATCCTGTCTTCCCCGGTTACTCCAGAAGCCCAGGCCACTGCTGCATAATTAGAGGGCACAATGCTGGGTTTAACCCAGTGCACCAACATGGCTTTTCTTATCAGCTGTGAATTTCCCCTTGCTTTGGACTTCGTTCCAGAGGAGTTAAGTGCTATTAAAAGCTTCTGTAACCATAGAATCATAGAATCGTTTAGGTTGGAAAAGACCTGTAAGATCATCAAGTCCAACCATTAACCACTCACATCTGAGGATCTCCAAGCACTGCAGAGACACCAGCCAGTCATGTTAGCAGCTCTCCTAGGAGAGTTTGAGCAGCTTTTAATACAAAGCAGAAATGGAAGCATTGGGAGATTAAATTGGTTCTATCCCAAAATGTCCCTGGGCTCAGTCACCATCTTACTTTCGGAGCAGAAGCAAGTCAGAAGTAGCTACCCCAAGTCACAGGGCTGCAAAGAGAGCAGGAACCTGGCCCATTGCACTCAAGCAGCAATTTGAGATGCTATTTATTTTTCTTTTGCTCATTCAGTAGCAGAGCTGCCCGTGTTAGCAGCCATGTCAGTTCTTGGCTACACAGGGCCCAGGCTAAAAGACAAAGCAGCAAAGGGAAGAGGAAAGTGGAAAGTGCTCCATACTGTGTAAACAAGTCAGGGATCATTTCTGGGAAGCTGGCACCTGTCCCTGATGTATTCTGGAGCAAAAGGGGACAGAAGGTCCCAGCCTTGCCACCCTCTAGAGACATGTTCTTCAGTTCAGCCTTCTGCAAAACAAATTTGAGGCAGCAGGAAGACATCCACCTGGATCTGGCTACATGTCAATGAGCCTTGGAGTCTGTCTGATCCCAGAAACCCCAAAAGGTGATAAAAGAGTAGGAAAAGGAGACTCAGAGCTCCCCTCCAACAACATTACCCTGTCTCCATCTTCTAAAATATCCTAGAACAGGGGCTGGGAAACAGCTCAGGAAGGAATGCTCCTGCCTCCAGCACAAGAGATTCACCATGTGCTGCTCCAGCAACAGCCAAGACAGTAAAAATTGTTGCACGAACAAGGAGAGAGGGATGGGGCTGGGCAGCAAGCAGGATACACCCTCCCTCACTAGAACAATCACTTCCTGTTCCACTCTGCCAAGAGCAGGAAAATCCCTTCCATAAATAAAACAAACAAACAAATAAAATAAAATCCTGAGTTCGGGGGAAAGGAGAAAAATCCAGTGCTGAACCAAAACAGCATGTTTGTGGGCCCTGCCAGTTGGCAGCAGGGTTAAGCAGCAGGAGCAGCAAGCAGTGGAGTTCACAGCAATGAGCACTGGGAGCTATGGGGAGAGTGGTTTATAGGCCAAAAAGTGGCTTTATAAAAATGGATCTTTAAATATTTGCTCTGACGTTTCTTGAGTCCCATCTGCTGTGGTGGTTAAATGCTCACAGTCCTCACATGTGTCCAGGTCCTGCAGCAATTTGGGGAGAGGGACAGCACCAATTCCCAGCCCAGATCTCCAAGCACAATGCTGACATTTCCATGCAAACCCAGCTCCTTCCTACCTGAGCTGTAGGAGAAACAGATGTGGAAAACAGTAACTCCTTTCCCACCTCTCAAAGAGAAATGATAACACCACGTTAGCCAAAATCCTCAGATCTGCTCATTTTGGTGATGATGGAAACATCACCTTCTAAACCAGCTAGTCCAGAATAAAGAGTCAGGGGGTGGAAAACTGAGCAAGCAGCATCACAAGAGGCAACTCTGTTGTCTGTCCTAGGGGTCTGCAGCCTGGACACAAAGACCCTCCAGGCCACCTCTGGCCCTGGGTCAGCCTGAACACCAAAGAGCAGCAGGGAAATGTGGTTCTCACATAGCAGATCTGGCACAACCAGCTTCTCAACCAACTTTCTATATGGCTAAAACAAACATGACTCTTTAGCAAAGGCTTTTGGCTGGGTTTTCCACCCCCAGTCTTCATCCCTTTCTGGGACTCTGCTCCTCCCAGTACAGAGACCCTCCCAGTGCTTTCAGAAAAGCAGCAGCTGCCAGCCTTAGAGAGTCCCAGGATGTCCTTTCTCACTGCATGGGATTTTGGGGTGACCAAAGGTAGCCTTTCACAGTGCCCCACAGCTCTTCCTGTCCAAGGACAGCATTCAGGGCTAGGAGCAGTTGCCTGATCAAGCCCTTGTGAAGTTTCAGCCTGGACAGAAATGTTGCTTTGATGCCTGGAGCAGGCAGGCAGTGCAGGCAGGACATCACAGTGACCTCCCAGGAACAGCTCAGCAGCACGCAGGGAGCAAAGGAACATGATTCAGGCACAATTTCTTGCTCAGAATTGGCCTGAGCCTGCCCATGTCCAGCCTCTTTTGTAGGGTGAAATCACAGGGTTTCTGAAGCTCCTTCACTCTAGGAGAGCAAACAGCTGCAGCAAGCTGGATTCCTGACCATGCTGCTGTAGGGCCTTCATTTCCCAACAACTGCCTGTCTCGGGCTGAGAAATGCTGGATGACCTTCCCTGCACAGCACCCAGCCCCACCTGCACTGACCTGCCTTCCCCCAGCGCCCTTCTGCAATGCCCACCCCTCCTCCAGCCCCCCAGCGCCAAACACACTCCTTCACTTATGAAGAGCCTGAAGGTGCATCTACAGCTCAGGGAAGCAGCATTCAGGCTGCTTCATTTTCTATTCTCCTCCTCTGGCTCTTCGCTGAGGCACGAGAGCCTTTTCTGCACCCCGCGCTGCTGAGCAGCCTCCACCTCCCCAGCTCCACAAGTCTTTCCTTTCCCTGCCTTTGCACTGGATCTGCTGAGCAGCTCAGAAGCAGCCTGCATGAAAGGTACTGACAAAATAAAGTTGGATTGTACTGCATTATTGAAAAAGTGACCTCCAGTGGTCAATAAAGCCTTTGCCCACCGTTTCCAGGCAGCGGTGCCTGTTGTCAAGCTCTGCCGCGGTTCAGCAGGACGGCAGCTCGTCTCTCCCAGTCCCAGCTCCCACGGGTGGCTTGTTAAAACTCAGACTCTGCACTTTGGTAACGAGGAGCTCAAAGCACTTTAATGCACGGATGCAATCATGAATGCAAACAGGCTGCAGGCAAGAGAGCAGTGTAAGAGCAGGCTGTTCCCCAGCCCTACAGCGACTGGCTTTAGGCGAATGCACAGGGTCTGATAAGACAAGTTGGCAGAAGGCACAGTTCTAGGATGAGGCATTTTTCGGTTTTGCTGCAAACCCTCAGCCACACTGTGTGGGGAGAGGGTTTCGAGGGACACCATTCCCTGTGTCTCAGCAGTGCTAAGCTCAGCATCTGAACCAGGAGGAGGCTGATGGACCTCATGCAGGTGGCACACAGGTTCCCCTCCAAGATGCCCTCTGCTGTGCCGCAGCATTCCCACTCCTTTCACATTTGATTTTATGAACAACTGCACAAACAGCTTCCTCCCTCCCTCCCCTACCCCAGCTACAGAAGGCAGCAGGATCCTGGCACATTTGTTTTAACCTTTTGGTGGAATGGCTACCTCCCCTCCCTCACTGTGTGGTTCACAGACCCAGAATCGAGAGAGGGGAATTGCTGTCCCCATTAGCAGGCACCCCAGCTCTCTCCTCTGGCTCTGCTCACATGGCTTTTGCAGCCAGCAATTGGTACATGGCATCCCTTCCAAGAGGGTAGGAGCAAGTAGCTGCAGCTGAAATAGTAATTTCAGTGCTGCTCTCCAGACTTCGGCATCTGGCATGGCTGTGGCACCAAGGGCAGGACACCTTCAGGCAGAGCCAGGCAGTTGTTCTGTTGAGCAGCACGTTGAAAATTCCCTGAGGAGAAGTGGACCATGACATTTGGTGGGCTAAAATCATAAGGCTAAACTCCACAGTCTGCAACAAGAGGGGATGGGCCAGGAAGAAGGGAAGAAGATGGGAACCAAGCCTTTGGGATGCCAGTACAGCCAAGCCCCAGCTGCCTCAAGACTACAAAGCCTTTCTCCTCCTGCCATGGGTGGGTGGGCTCACCTCATCAAGTACAGACCTCATACAAAGCTTGGCATGGTCCTCACACCATTGTCACAGGCAACACCCCAGCTATTTGTCCTCCTGAGGCATAAAATACATCAGCAGCTACTGGAGCTGGAAGTATTTCCCATGAAACATCTCTGAGCTTAACCTTATGGGGCAGTCACAGAAAGGGTGGCTGTTCTGAGCTGCTGTGAGCTCCCACTGGGACACGTCATATCACCTGGTCATAAACCCCCTCTTCCACTTGCTGTTGGCATGGGGACATTCCTGGTGAAAGCAGCTCTGGCAGGAGCACCTTCCCCTCCCGCCCCACAGGATGAGGTAAAGAATGGTGTTGGGGACTAGAATTTCACTTGCCTCTTTACATGGTGCTGAAGTACAAGCTGGACCACGTGTCACTTTGCACAGGTGCACGCATTGCTCAGGGCTCCAGTGAGGTCTAGCAGATCCTCCAGGACCCATCTGGTCACACTGAGACTCACAAAACATGCATTTCTCTCCAGAGAGATGAGCATACACCATGTGAGTCAAGCCTGGGTTTGGGGATGCCAAAGGCAGCCACATTCAACCTCCTAAAGCTTTGACTTCAAACCAAAAGCTGAGGCATACAGCTGGGTGGAGATGAGGGATGGGGTGGGATCCTGTTGCTGCTTTTGCAGGTCTCATTTGGAGCTGCACCAGCACAACCTTCCATAAATGGCATCATACCCAACCTTTGTCCACAACTCCATCCCTGGCAGATCAAGTCTATCAGGTGAATCTTTGCCCAAGTCACAGCTTTGCAGCTTCAGGCTTTAGAAGTTTTAAATAATAATAAGTCGTAGCCTTGCATCTCAGATCAAGCTCCCTTTTGGATCATCCAAGCCCCAGCTGGGAGTGTTAAACCAGACAGGCAGGACCAGAAAACATTCCCATCCTACCTCTGCAAAGAGGAGCCTCCACTCCACACCCTTCCAGTCTGCCCCTGGGGTATCTGTCTGACAGGTGGAGCAAGGCCTTTGTTGTTTAAGGCAGCCTAATCCTGCAACCCTTACATCAGTGGGGCCAGATCCCAGCTCTCTTGATTTCCCCAAGGTTGGATGGACCCTTCTTGATTCCTCCAAGCCTGGGATGCAGCTGGAAAGGGAGAGTGGCTGCAAGGGTCAAGAGAGGGGACACAGTTCAGGGCCATCACACACTGCCAAGATGCAATAGCTCTTCCCTTTCTTCTGCTTCCCTCCTGCCTCTGCAAACTCCTCTCAGCATCGCAGGGCGAGCCAGGCTCAACCCAAAACACGGCTGCAGCAGGGCTGTACCTGCACATGTTGGTGAGTCAGAGCTGGCCGGCCAGATAGACACGCACCAAGCCCTCCCCCACAGCCCCTTCAGCTTCAGCCTCCTTGACATGCCCTCACCAGCAGCTTAAAGAAGGTTTCCCCCCTCCACCTCCTTTTTCTTTTCTGCTCTTTTTTGTCTTCAGTCCTCCTGGTGGGTGGGGAAAATCCCGGGTGTCAAACTTCAAAAGGGAAGCCTGAGTTCACATTGCATTCAGGTCCAATGCGCTGCCTAACCACAGGCTGCTGCCCGCACCCACACCCGGGGCTGGCAGGAGCTCGCGTGGGGCCCGAGGACTCCGGCACTGGCAGAGGATGGACCACGCTGCTGCCTCCCCTCCCGAGCCCACTGCAGCAGGGGACGTCTGTTTGGCTGTGCATGTCTTATGCACCAGCTGAGCCAGAGAGGAGAGAAGGGTTTGGATGTGGAGCACGGCTTGTGGGGGTCACAGTGCTGGGACTCAGCCCCCTGACAATAAGCCCACCCTAAAGGCAGCATTCTTGGAATTCATCTCTGTAGGAAGGACCCCTTACCTCCTTCCCGCTCAGCACCATACCCCTGACAGTAGATTTGTGGCCCTACCACACATCCCATGAGATATCTTGGTAGCACAGAACGGCCCTAGGATTCCTCACAGCAAATATTTTGCCTTGTGCATTTGAATTTCACTCTTGGTCTAGCTGACTTTTGCCAAAGGCTGTGCCACCAACAGACTAGCCAGACCAAGGAAGCAACAGATCACAGACCAGCAACACAAGGGCAGAAGATGTGCTCCATGTTGTACAGCCAAAAAGTAGGAGGCACAAGGAGGCAGCTTATCCTCTGCAAGGGCTTGGGCAGGGATGAAGGCTGGACAAAGCCTCCAACTCCAAACCTGTTGTGCTGTGCACAGCTCAGGTACTCTTTGCACCCTGCAGAGCCAACCTGGGGCAACAGAGCCACCTGCCTCAGTCTTGTGTTGGTCCCACCCACAGCAGCCCTGGTCCACACAAGCCAGCACCTCTACATCTCCTGCTTTCCAGATTGCCAGAGCAGGGCAGTTTGGACCTGGTGCTTTCATAACAAACCTATTTTCTTTCCTTCAGTCACCTGCAACAAAGGAAACCAGGCACACAGACAGTCAAAGGAGATGCAGCATCTCTTTGATTTTCTATTGTATTCCTGAATAGTAAGTTAAAGCCTATTCACAGTTGATTTGGTTCTGTTTTCGGTAGCATGAGACCTCAGCTCATGGGGAGATGAGCTCTCCCACAGAAGAGGTGGCAGGAGCCAGTCTTGCAGAGTTAGGAGCCAGGCTCTCAGGTCCTGAGAAGTGAGTCAGAAACCCAACACAGAGCAGAAAAGGAGGATGCTCAGTGCATAAGAGCCCAGACCTGTCAGCTTACACCACGAGCCCCAGTCAGGGATTGGAAACAGCTTCACTCCCTGCCAGGAGCAGAGAGAAACATCAGAGCAGCATTTTGTTGGAAGGGGATGAGCAGGAGCGTGGGAGGATGTGTTGATGCTCCCTCCCCAGAGAAAAGGACACAGTTTTCAGTGAGAAAAAGCTGTGCCATTGAGGATGAGAAGCACTGGACAGGAGTGCTGCAGCCTCTGCTGGTGCCCAGGATACATCAGGGCAGCTCTGACACTCACTTTGACCTGCAGAATCCCTGGCAGCCCACCTCTGCCAGCCACCACCTTACAAGTATATGCACCATGATTTTAGTCCCACTCTCCTCAGCATTCTTTGGATGCAGTGTCCTTAGCCACGGCAGCCAGCACTGCCTGGGGAGGGGCTCTTACCCCACCTCCACTCTGGGCACACAGGCTCTCAAGCACCTGTATGGAGCATAGCACCAAATACTGGAATAAACAGGACACCAGCCCACTAAAAGCCTTGAATAATGATTTCTGTACACAGTGCCAGCAATGCAGCTGGGGACACACATCCACTGTGGATACCTGCTCGTAAAATACCTCCTGCAAGCTCAGTTCCACCAAGATGTCCACCTCCAGCAAGGTGCTCAGCTCCACCAGGCTACAGAGACAGTTGGGCACAGCTGAGAAAAAAGCAGCCTCACTTTCCCACACAGCCCAGGGAGCCCAGAAAATATTCAACCTGTGTCTAACATAGAAAAAACATTTATTTGATTACATTTTTCCTCCATCTCCCTCCAGGTAAGCAGGGATCTCTGAAAATCCCACCATGCAGATGTGGAGAGGATGCTTTGAGCAGTACCCTGTTGCAGTGGAACAAAGCCCTGCTCCAGGATTGCTGGGACAAGCCTTGATTTTAAGAAAGTGCTGAAGTTGGACGGAGCATAAGAGAAGGAACAGCCTTGCAAGTGAGGCCTTCCCAAGGAGACACGGGGCAGGAGGTCCCCAGGGCTGTCCCCAGAAAACCCTTCAGCCCCCATAATGCCTTTCTGAAGGGGCTTTCACTGCAGGACACTGGCAGGAGGCCAGGAGCTGAGGGAAGGGGGATGCTGTTCCTCCAGCCTGTGAGCCAAGAGGGATGCACGTGACGAGGTGTTGGCTTGGATTTCCAAGCCCTGAGAGAGCACCAGCTGCTCCTGCCCATCCCTTTCCTCCCAAAGAGGCCCACAGATCAGGTTTCCTGGGCTGCCACATCCAGGTGAGTCCCCATAGACCTGGCCAATGCCCCCTTCTATCAGCCATTCCACAGAGATGCCAGATGAGCCCTTCAGCAGGGGACTACTGGAGCATCCCTGCCAGCTCCAGCTGACATGTGGGCAAGGGAAGACTGCTCCTCACCTCCCACAAGCCCGGAGGATGCAAGAGGTGTGCTGGGCAGGGACTCACCCCAGCAGAAACCAGATCTGGGCCGCTCCAGAACCAAAAATAACCTGCCAGCTGCCCAGGAAGAGAGGAGAGCCAAGCGCACACAGATCACGCACATGTCAGGAGGGGAGTCATCTGCATCCATCTTCAGGGATAACAGAGGGGAGCATGGGGTTTGGTGCAATTCAATGCAGAACAGCAGCACTGAACAGCCTTCAGGCTTTTCTGGGGCAGCAAAGCAGCAGACAGCCAATACCCCCAGGGTCCTGTCCTCCATCTGGGGAAGAGCTGCCATGCCTGGTTCCTGGGAGCTGCAGAGAGCCCCAGTGCAGCTGTGCCAAGGAGAAGAGACCCCCTGCTCAGTCCCTCCTGTCCTCCCCCAAGAGGCAGCAGCAGCAGCCAGAGCAGCTGGGAGCCCAGAGAACTTGCAAACTCATCCTGGGTAGGAGGGTGTTCCCACCTCCAATCACTCCACCCAGAAAGGCTCTCCCAGCCTCAGCAGGGGTGAGAGGGGCTTGGAGAGGGCTGGAGAAGCAGGAAAGAAAATCTGAATGTGGAAAACAGAGCAAGGAGGAGCATCCCATGCCAGTCTCCTGCCAGAGGCTCTTGGTGCAGACACACCTTCTGTTTTTGAGGAGCAGCCAGAGCCCTGATCCTCACTATTAGGGAAGAGGGGAAGATAGAGCCTTTTGTCCCTTGGCTTAGCTGTGATGGGACAGAGAACCCAGAGGTGCCTTTGAGATTAAGGTAGGCAGTCAGATTTCATAAACAGCCCTTTGAACAGACCCAGTCCACATCAGAAATACATGTTTTTGCTATTCCCATTATTACACACCAGTCACTATCAGAACTGAGGAACAGGGTTAGGCTGAAGTAGAAAAGCAGCAGATAACATTTCTCCATCAACCCCTACTTCAAGGAGTATTTTTCCCCTGGTCATTTCTAAATCTTCTACTTTTCTTACTTCTTCCTGCCACCAAGACACTCACAACTTGATGTTTCTGAACCTGTCACCTCAGAGTGGGTCAACATCTACCTCCAAACCCCAGTAAGGAGCAGAAAGGAACAGAAATTCCAGGTGCCAATCACCTAGCACCTCAACTTCCTCAGCCTCCTGAAGGCACCAGCACTGCTCATCTCCAAGCACTGTTACCACAGCCCAGGGGAGGGCATTCCCAGGGCACACCTCATGGAAAAGCTCTATAAAATGGGGCCAAGCCCTCAGCAGGTACAAGCTGACCTCAGCGAGCAGAGCCGCAGCAGAGCTGACCTCATGGGGAATGCAGGAATGTTTCCAACCAGATTTGGGAGGGAAGCTGGCATGAACAACACAAAGGTGCAGTGCTGCAGGATGCCAGCGTTTGCATTCACGCCACCTCCCAGGGTTGTGCACGGCATCAAGGCTGCTCCCACTCTTTCTGAGCCAGCCCCTCTGGGAAGGAGGAGACAAGCATGAGCTCCATGCTCCTGGAGCTGCAGTCCTCCCTTCTCCAGTGGTGGGAGAAGAAAACTACATCAAACAAGTTTTGGGCTGTCGCTTCCTGGCACCTTGGCAGTGCTGCCCATGCCAGCACAGAGCTCTTCCACCTCCTTCCCATTGCTGTGGCTGGAGAGAGAGAACAAGTGGCTCTGATTCCCAGCCTGGGGGTAACAGTGGCTGAGGAAAGATGAAGCTAGTTCCTCTCAGTTTCCCAGCTCTGGGGCACTGCACCAGCCAGCAGGGAACATCTCCTTCCTGCTGTCCCAGCTCCTTGGGCAACAAGGACTGGGTGAAACCCCTGCACAGGGCTGCCATTTCCACTGGAAAAGCTCATCTGGGCAGGGTGGAAGAGGAAGCCCTGGCACCTCACAGCTTCATTGTCATCTCCCTGGAAATGTTTGCACAGAGCTGCTCTGTCCAGATCTTCCTGCCTCTTGCTCAAAGGAGGAAGGCACCAGCCCATCTCCCACACCCAGACTTTGTTGGCTCTGCTTCATCAAGAGAACTTCCATCTCTCTGGTTGCCATCACTAAGTCTTCTGGGCCAGAGGGTTTAGCACCCAACACTGCCCACTCTGTCCTACCAATCTTCCTGCTGTGGAGAAAACCCTTTAACTTTACTTTCCAGTCTGGTCCCCAAAGCACTGACCAGGGATTAAGACCTCCCTGTCCCGACCCTCAGCATCCTGAGTGTTAACTCAGACACACAAAGAAAGCAGAAGCTCCACACTGGTGATCTGCACCATCTAAAAGCCTTTTATTTCATTTTGCTTGCTCTCTCATTTTAAGCTAGCCGCCAATACCTTGGGAAACACAGGCTAGAGAGACTTAGGATTTATTTTTGAGAGCTTAACATCCATTATGCTCTTAAAAAATTTATGCCCTTAAGCATCTCCACAGTGGCTGCTGAACACCCATTAAAAAAATTTCATCCATTGCTTAAGCCTGACAAGTCTCACCTTCAAGAGATACCCGTAAAGACCTGACAAGACAACTCAGCTTGAGCCCTGGGCTCTTAAGACCTGACCATACCACAAACAGCCCTGGGAAAGACATTATCCCCCAAGAGAGCGAGACACCAGAGGTGAGGTTTATATCCCAGAGCAACCACGATGCGCTGACTTTGCCGCAGACGACCGTGGCAGGACAGCTTGATGTGTCAGTTGGAAATGCAATTAACTTCGATGTGCAAAGGGATAAGGGAAGAACTGAGGTTCCTATGGATGCAGTTGCTTGGTTCTTAATTCCTCTAGCAACGCTAGCCTAGCGATGTTATCCACGTTTCATTTCTACTCTTGCCAGAGTCAAAGTTCCCTTCAGCCTTGGGGATGCCTGTGCGTATGGGAAAGTCACACAGTGTAAAAAAGTGCCACTGCACCCAGGAGCTGTTTGCAAACAGCTTCACCTCCAAGACCCCCAATCCACAGTTCTTGCTTCCTCCTCCAGCAGCTGCATTTCACCCTTTGGGGCTTCTGCTCCAACATCAGACAGGAAGGGTCCGGGCCAGCCTTAGTCTGAGCACAACTGTGTCAGAAGCAATCAGATCGTGGGGTGTGGAGGGGTGCACACCTCAGCAGCCTCAGTGCAGGGCTCCTTAGAGGCACCTGCTGCAACACAACCATCACAATGTGTCAGGCAGCTGGAAGGCTGCTGGTACGAGGCTCTCAAATGGCAGGCAAGGGATAAAAAGCAAAAAGGAATAAGCAGGAGAGCTAAGACAGGCCTGTAGAAGAGCTTTCCTGTGCCCTTCTCCACCAGAAATCAGCAGGTCTCTGTGGAGCCCAACATTTCCCCCCAAATGTTGTATCAGGGTTCACACAGCCCTGTAGGCAGGTTCCCTGCTGGGCCAGGCACAGCACACACATGCACAGGAGCTGTTTGCAAGACAGCAACTTGCCAGCACTGCAGCACCAAGCAGGACAGGGAGTGAGTGACTGGACCAAGGTTCAGCCCAGTATACAGCACCCACCACCTCACCTATCCCCTGAACAGACTCTGGAGAGCAGCTAGGCACAGCACGAGGTGTTAGACTGAGCCCCTACCATTTTCCCTGCATCCCATAGGATCCTCATTGTTCACAGTTCACTATAAAGGTTGCACTGGTGCTTCCATAGACTGCTGTGAACTGGCACCACCAGCAAGGGCAGGACCCTTTATGGTTCCTTATCTCAGCATCCCTGAGGCAACAGGCTGGCTGCATGCACAGCACAGTAGCATCATGGGCTGCCTGCAGCCCAGGTTCCTTTAGGGATGCAGCAGCCAGCAGCTCACCACAGGCAGCCTCTCCCACTCCACTGTTTCCTTTTGCACAGAAAAGGATGTGATACAGACTGCTGCAGCCCAGAAGGGTCTTTCTGCTGCTCTCAGTGTGCCCAAGAAGTCACACCTGTATGGGTTGTGCTCCAGCACCCAACCACACAAGTCCCTGCACACAGGGCAGCCAGGGCCAGGCACAGCAGAGCTCTCCAGACACAAGCTATGATGGGCTTCAGCCCTTCTGCTCCCACCATGTCACTCATGCACAGGAGATATCTGCACCCCAGGGAAGAGTTCCTCTGCTCTGGGTATGAATTTCACCCAGACAACTCCAAAACCAAACAAGACCAGCAGCTCTGCCCACTGCCAGCCATGCCAGAGCAGGCTCCAGACTGGAAGCATTTTGGACACTATCCTGAACTCATAGCACAGACCAGTTAGAGCCCAGATCCAGGCAGGAGCATGTGTTCCCAATGCTCTTTCCAACACCCACACTCACGAAGGAAGAAGGATCAAGTACAGCCCCTCAGCAGGCAAATATCCAGGCTGTGAGGAGGCTGAGCTGCACCCAGAAGCCCAGGAGCAAAAGGCTCAGCCAAGAACATTGGGCGCATCTCTGCTGCCCAAGCCCTCCCCTTGCCTTCATGCTGGTGACAACTCACGTGTGAACCGCAGTGTGTGACCCTGGGAAGTAAAGGCAGGCCTGGGCCACCTGCCCCAGAGCATCACCCAGCACCAACCAGTTCAGCTGCCAGCTCCCTGCAGCACCACAGCCCCCCCACACCAGTTGCGTTTGGGTGGTTATTCCTGCTTTTCCAGTCAGCAAGGTTCCCGTGCTGCGCTCCACCAGCCTCTCTCCAGCACATTCACCTGCCAGAGAGATTTCATCCCTCTCTGCCGAGGCTCAGAGGGACGTGGAGGCAATGACCACCGGCACAGGGAAGCAGGGACAAAGCAGCTGAAAGCAGCCAGTGCCAGGCTGCAGCTGCCCAGCTTCACTGGGACAGATGTTTCACAGGCACCCCCACCACGATCCCAGGACAGGGTCGCCCACCCAGCTGTGGCTCCCACCACACACCCAAGGCAGCCCCGGCTGCCCCACAGCAGGCGGGAGCTGCTGAGGGCTGGATGCTCCGCAGTCATCTCCCTCCAGGTTTGCACAAGCTGTCTAGAGGTAGCTGCTGGCGAGGGGCCAGGCAAGCCGCGGTGGCTTTGATGTGGGTGTCTGCTGGGCACATGCCAGGGCCGGGCCAGGGTGTT
This sequence comes from Hypocryptadius cinnamomeus, assembly GCA_013400635.1. NCBI lineage: Eukaryota > Metazoa > Chordata > Aves > Passeriformes > Zosteropidae > Hypocryptadius > Hypocryptadius cinnamomeus. Next base: position 97,489 of record VYZP01011545.1, on the reverse strand, counting down.
TAGCTGGAGGCACCGGGTGCTAGACTGAATTATGCCGGAGGGAGGAAGAAATCTCCAGGTCACGGCTGTGCCACAGCGGCATGAGAAATCTGCCGCGCTGCCCACGTCGTCGCTACTCCACACTTCTCTCCAGAGCTCTTTATCTGCGGCGACCATGAGCGGGGATGCCTCCCCTGCAAGGAAATAGATTTTCCGTGGCATAAAGAGCGCTGGGGGTTTCGGCACTCACACCCCGGCAGCTCCGGACTCCCAGACAGAGAGCTCCGGGAGGAGGATGCTCTGGCGGGGATGCAGGACCGGAGCGGTCCAGCGCAGCGCAGCAGCCCCACGGCGGGCGGGCCCAGCACCGCGCCGGCTGGCGATGCCCAGGCGCCGAAGGAGTTACTGAGAGCGGGAGATGTCGTTAATAAGGGAGGCCACGCGAGTGATTTTTATCTTTAAAAAGCCCACAGCCCGGGTTGCACGGCTCCGCTAGGGAGCTCGCTCGGGCACAGCCACTGCTCCTTTAAGGTATATAACAACAAAGTGGGTGAACACGCTGGCTCCTCCCCGAGCCGGCACATTCCCTCCGGGTCCCCCCGCCCCAGCCACGAGTGGCAGCGGGGACCCCCACGCCAGGCCCCGGACTACCAGTCCCGGCACACCCCGGGGGTTTGCTCCCTGCCGGGGATTGTAGTTCTGCCGCCGTCTGCCCGTCCACCCGCGGGGCACCGTAAGGCCACGCTGCTGCCGGCCGGAGGGGCTCTGCTCGGGAAAGGCTGGAGGTTCCATGACAGACGAGCAGCCATTAACCCTTTCGGAGCCCCTCGCTCGCTGCACTCCAGCACTCCTGGAGTCACTTTCAGCGGGGAAGGGGATCCTCAGTGGGACCCCACCACGTTTATGGCCAAGCTGCCATTCAGCACCCCAGCGTTCATTCCCCAGGTGAGCCACAGCTCCAACTTTACTATAGTTCTTACCCCAACTTCCCTCCCTACAGATTTGGCAGGAACGGAGAGTTCGGTTTGGTTGCCCTGAATGCCAAGCATCACGTGGCACCCCGAGCCCTGGGCAGGTCATTGGAGATGAGCAATGCCCATCACAGTCACCCAAGGGTCCCCTGCACCAGACACTGCCTGTGCGGTAAGACAGGCCCTGCCCTACTCTGATGCATATCTAGAAACCACGGGACAGGGGAGATGGGAGGGGAAGCAGAGGCAGGATTAGCCCTAGATCACAGGTGCCTGGTCTCCACCCCTCCCAGAACCCTAGAGCAGGTGATGCCCAGCCTCCTCCGAGCTGCTGCTCCCATCGCCAGCAGGGAGCACGATTACAAACCCCACTCAGTCCCCAGCAAGTCCTGTCCTGCTCCACCCAGGACAGACGGGAACAGGATTTGCAGGTAAGATCCCTCATTCATGCTGGTGTTGGAGACAGACTTCCCAGTTTGGGTAAGGACTGTGCTCCAGCACAGCCTCATTTACTGCTGCAACTCGGGGTCAGACCAAGTCCAGGGATCAACTCTTGGCTACACAGCGATAAAGACTGCAGGATATCTGACCTAGCAATTAAAATAAAGTCTCTATCAGATACCACAGCCCAGCAAACAGCACTGGTTGTCCAGGGCACCTCATGGCTCCAAGATGTGATGCTTTGGGGCAGCAGCAGCAAGACCCCACAGCAGCTCCAGAGGGAGTCGCCTGGCACAGACTTGCTTTCTCTCCCAGTGTCAGAGGAACTCTCAAGATACCACATGACCCTAGGATAGGGTGAGCACCATGTCTGTCAGGGAGGTTTAATGAGCTCCTTGGCTGGCAGGGCCCAAGGGATCACCCAGTTCAAGGTATGAAATGCTTATGGGAAGGAGTAGACCCCAACTTCATCCCCCCTTCCCAAAAGGGCAGCTCCCGAGCTTGCTGCACACCATTATCTTGCAGCTTTAGCATCCTGCAATGGTTTTGCAGGAAATCAATGGCCTCCAAATGCCAGAAACAAGGAGACAAGGCACCAACAGCAACCAGCACAGCTGGACAGGTTTGTTAGAGACATGGGGAAGTGCCTGTGCCAGGAGCTTTACAATGCTACCCCTGGAGAGCATCACACAAGCAGCTCTGGGCATGAGATGAGCCACACAAATCACACCAAGACCAACCAGGACACTGCAGCCTCTCCATGAACACCCACAGCTCTGCTTACTCCATCAGCAGCTCATTCTCCTCCTCAGCTCTAGCAAGGAACAGATCTGCTACTGCAGTTTGACCTGTGGGCACAGCAAGCCATCAGTGGGCCAAAATATATCGGCACAGTCAGAAAGCCCCTGTCTCCTTTGGGTCACATCACCAGCTGGCCAACACAGCCAGCATTTTCGCCCTTGCAGCAGGATAAGCAGGGGCCATTCAGAAGAGGATCAGCAGTAGGATCCTGGCAGCAATGACCTCCTCAATTCCACCCTTCCAGGATAAGTCAAAAGAAGAATTATCCAATTCCCATCCAAGGGACCTCCCAACACTCCAGTAGGCACCAGGAGAGTTTGTAAGCACCATGTGGGGCACAGGTGCTTGGCCACACAGCAGCAAGAGGCCATGAAGCAATGGCAGGGAAGCTTACAGAAGCACCCATACCCTGCACAGCAGTTTCCAGGAACACAATAAATGAGCTGGTGAATTTAGGTAGGAGCAGACCAAATCAAAATACTGAGCATGTCATCACGCCCAGTGCCACAGTGGCACTTGGGAGGCATTATACAGCTCCCCACCTAAAAGCATGGAGAAAAGATAATTAAATTGATGCTTTTTCAGTATGGTTTCAATCCTTTGTTCTCCAGGATTTTATACAAAGTATTTGACTGTGATACCAAAGCTGAGAGAAAGAGCTAACAGCTACAACAGCAAGGTGACAGCCCTACCCACAGCCCGCTCGATCGATACAGATGGCTACGCCTCTCCAAGGGCTGCTGGCTTTGGGAGCTGACATGCCCCATTCCCCACAGGCTGCAGCAGAACCTGTGGGTCTGCCCTACAAGTCCCCCCAAGATGGGGAGTAGCCTGGGGAGCCAGGCAACATTAAGCTTGCCCAGCACAGAGGAGAAGGTGGCAGAAGCCAGCCCTGCTCCAAGAGCTCAGCCTGAAGACCTTGTTCTGGCTTGTTTTCCCACTAGCTTTGGGTGCCTGACTTGTAATAAGTAAGCCTGAAAAGCAGGCTCCTTTTCAGACATGCCAGGCACTCGCAGCTCCAGCTCATAGACGCATCTCCAGGGAGTCAAGTTCCAGGTGCACCCAAAAAAACTCGTGTTTCAGCCAATACCCAAAGGCCTCTGTTTCCTTGTCTGAGAAAAGCTGGGCAATGCCCAGGCCCAGGACTCCGAGGCTCAAGGGGAAATTGCTTTATAGCAGCCAGTCTAATTGCACTGAAATTATGAGATCAAGCAGTAAATTCGCGTCTGTGTTCGTTGCTCTGGGTGGCAAAGCTGCACTGGCAAGTGCCTGATCTCCAATCGCTGCAAATTCACGTTTCATTGGAAAGGGAAGGAGGGGGTTAATGAAGGAGAGCATTGCCAGTTGGAAGTGCTACCTAAAAAGGGTTTCTCCTACTAGCTGAAGCAAAATGGTTTCTCTTGCCAGCTTGTTTACTCTGCAGCTGAGAGCAGCGGACCGCCAGGTTTTGCTGCTGGATCCTGCTGCAGGATCGACGGCTGCGAAACCAGCCCTGGCACCAGGACATCAGCAAAGCAGGACCAGGTGTGGTACAGCTGCACCATCCCCAGCCCAGGAGCAGCCCCACAGTGCCCACATCACAGGCAGTCCCCAGGACCAGCATCTTCTACACCAGAAAATGTGTAGCTCAGCGCTTCAGAGAGCAGATCCTGGGCCCATCCTCTTTTCCTTTGGGGAAATAATGGTCCTCACCATATAAAGGCCAGGTAAAAGCTGGAATTACATTTAACCAAGATGGTTTTACATGAACTGTCCACTACAGCAGTAGGGTCCTTAGGGGCCTTGCCCATGGAAAGGCCACCCAAACCCCAACACCAGGGAATAGGGATGCTGGACAGGACACACAGGTTTTCCCGAGAAAGGCAAGCACCAAACCCATCCTGCCCTACCTTGCTGCTTCAGAGCCAGAAAATGGACAGGACTCGTTATCCTCTTTAGAAAAGCAGAGCTTGCAATCGTGTGCCAAGACAGGTAGCAGCCAGATTCCTGTCTCTGGGAGATTTTGGAGTCCACAGGCCAAATTGAAGCAGCATGGCTCTTGCAGTGCACAGCCCGTCCCAGCTCCAGGATTAAAGCCACCGTGTCTGCAAACAAAACATTGGCACCTGCCAGGAGAGCCAGCTGGGGAGGAGAGCCAGCCTGCAGCTGCTGCTGCCCTGCCGGCCACAGCACGGTGCCCAGCAGCCAGAGCCAGGATCAGGCCCACGTTTTACAGCCTTTATATTAATTACCCAGAGTCTAAATAAGATTAAAGTTTTAATTCCGTCTTCATCTCCTAGAGGCTCCTGCTGTGCTCTCGGGCTTTCCTGGTGCCACGAAGCTTCTCAGGCAGTTACAGCAGAGGGCACTTCTCTGACAGCCAGAGACAGCAGCAGCTCCTGCATCCAGGGCTGCCCTGCGGTGCCCAGCCAGCCCCGAGGATGCACAACCCTCTGCACATCCATAAACCCAACACTGCTGCAAGCAGAGCTCTGCAAAACCTGACCCTTCACTAAAATCCACAACTCAAGGCCAGCTGGGCCACTCGATGATTAAAAAGCAGAGCACGGGGCAGTGTCCCGAGGCCACACTCAAGTCGTAGGTGGGAAGGTGAGCAGGAGCTCGAGGCAGAGGGTGTCTGCCAGGGCAATGCTTTGTGCCTGGCCCCATCTGCACTGCCCAAGCCACCCCATCACAGTTGGCCAATGGGCAATTCAAGCTCTTAGCCTGGACCACCTAGGCTGGAGTTTTACAGCTGGAGATGGGCCAGAGAGCAGCAAATGCCAGCTGAGAAGGAGAAGAAATCACTGCCTGCGCTGGCTGGGTGGAGGATATGGCACAGGTTGGCAGCAGCAGCGCTTGCTGCCCTGGTTCCCCAGTGCCCATGAGGACAGAGAAAACGCTGCAGAGCTGCAGCTGCGGCTCAGTCCAACCCCAACAGCCCATGATTGCAGAGCCTTTGATCTCACTGAGCAGCAGCAAGACCTGGCTCAAGCCACCAAAGCACCCAAAGCTCAGCACTGACCTATGCAATGTGTCCAAACCTAATCCTGCTGCACCCCATAGTATCTGCACAGGCCAACTCCAGTTATCACCTCCTGAACCTCCAGCTGCTGTGCAGCCACAGCCCTGGAAAAGCCAACTTGCAGCCAGGGAGAGACCCTGGTGGAGGAGAGGACGGACACAGCATAACCCCCCATTTCAACACTGCTTGTACCCACTGCCTTGAGCTACAGCCACCCCCTTGGACAGGGTTGAGATCACTTTTATGTTATAAACTAGGAACAAGAGCATCTTATGAGCTTGGGAATGCACAGAGTATCATTGACCCCAGTTTGCCTGGCTGAAGGCAGATTGTGGAGAAGGTGGCTCCATGAGCATGCAGGACATAGCCAGCTGCTCCGGAGGGAGCAGTGAGCTGCCCTAGCTCAGCTGCTGCCCCAACCACCCTTCCACAGGAACAGAATCCTCTGTGGTGCTGGGTCTGCTCCCATTTCCTTCAGTGGAGGACATGGTCAAGCTGTGCCAGCAGAATACAGCCAGGCCAGGAAACAAGAAAAGCCCTCCAAGCATCCCCCTCAAAGCCCCTCATGGAGCCCAGGTTTTGCATAGTGAGCTGATGACCCCAGTGATCACCTTGTGTCACTGCCCCTGTGGTTTGGAGTTTGGGCTGCACAGCAGGAACAAGGGCTTCAGAGGTCTTCTTCCCAATGGGCTCCCCACCACACGCAGACACGAGGCTGCCCATAGCCACTGCTGAGGTATGTATGCCAGGGTGACCCCAAGGCAGGCACCCAGCCCGGAGGACCACTGCAGCCACGGGGGAAACCCCCCCACCCCTCCCCTGCCTTCTGCTTTCTGCAGAAGATGCCGTTTCAGAAGCAGCTCCCGTTGCCCCGGCACTGCAGTCCCTTCCTGGCTATGCATCTCGGAGCCCTTTCTCCCACCCAGGCACTGCAGCCTCCTGCCTTGAGCCCCCCAGCTCTTACCTGGTGGACAAGGGCGCTGCTCTACGGTGTCACCAGCGTCGCTGGGTGCTACTGCTCCCCGGGCGCGGTGGTTGGGTCTCGGTGACTGGAGCTTTTAAGCAACAAACATGGGGGCACCCCTGAGTCTCTGCATCCCCTAAAGCCACCCCTGAGCCCCTGCAGTCCCTAACCCCCCAGGGACCAGCCCAGCCCCCTCCCCTCACACCCTTGTGTGAGAAAGAGCAGGGGCCGCGCTGTCCTGCAGAGCCAACGCTGCCGTGTGCCCCGAGGCGGGACGAAAGGCCTTAATTAGCCCATAATTAACCCGAGCGCTCTCACTTTGGGGGAAAACCAGGTGTGATTGGGACACTTTGTGAGGACTGATGCACGGTCCTGCCCCCACGTCGGGGGAAAGCCCTGACTCCCCTCCAAACGCGGGGTGATGGCGGGAGCTCTGCAGGCACGACAAGAGGTGTCCCCGCCGGGGGCTGTCGGGGCGCGGGGGTATCCGGCAGAACTGGGGTGCGGCCAGCACCTGAACCAGCAACTCCCGGGGTCAGGACAGCCCAAAGCGGAGCGGGGCATCCCACCGCACCCGCGGGGATGGGATTCACAGACGGTGCCGGTACCACCGAGAGTCCTGCTGAGGGTCCGCGGTGCCTCAGGGGTGCCACAGGGCGGGACGGGGCGGGGCGTGCCGCGCCCCCGCC
>VYZP01011545.1:22159-89088 GCA_013400635.1 Hypocryptadius cinnamomeus | reverse complement strand
TTCAGGGTGCGGACAGGGGAAAGCCGCTGCTGCCCCGTCGCTTTTGTGCGTTTCTTTATCTATTTAAAAGAACAAAAAAGGCAGAAATGAAAACATTTCAACTTTCCTCCCAGAAGAAACGTGTGCGATGTGACTTCTTCCCACCGCTTGTGCCAGGGGAGCGCTGGAGGGTTCTGAGAGCTGAATGTGGGAAGGGGAAAACCAGGAGCCGGGGGTCCCTCCGGGCTGTACCCCGCCACGCCGGGGAGGGGGCGAGCCACCCCCGGCAGCCCGGAGCCTCCGCCTCGGTGTGTGCTGGTGATGCCGCAGGTACCCGTGTAACACGGCTCACGTCTCCAATGTGTGTGCCGGGTCTGACCCCTTTTTTTTTTTTTTTTTTCCTTAAGTTTAACTGTTCTGGTTTCAGCCTTCCCAATCATAAAACCAGCAGTGTTTGGTCTTGTGAAGAGATTGTCTCCTGTAGAGTCTCTTGATTTCTTTTTTTTTTTTTACATTATTTTTTTAAAGAAAAACCTTTTGTTGTAAAAAGGTGGGTTTTCTGGTCGTCGTCCCCTCCTCTTTCTTTTGCCCACTCCCAACTTCACGGTATCAGCACTGTGTGTAACTGAGGATGCTTTGCAAAACGGTCTGTTGGGGTCTTCTTTTTTTCTGCTCCTTTTTCTTTGTTTGTAAGCCTGTATTTTTGTGCATATGGAATTGTATATCACCGGGTAAAACTGTTCAGATTTGTTTAAATTTATAATCTTAATAAAAAGTCGATTATAAAGTTGCTGTGTCCTTGCTTTCCTTCACCCCGCAGCCCGCTGAAGCCCCTCTCCCGAGCCACTGCTTCCCCTCTGCACCGGGGAGCCTTTACCGAAACTCCCACTCTCCCCCTCGCCGTGTAGCCCCCCGGCCTCGGAAAAACCCCTTTGTCTCCTCCCCAACACCGTCCAGATTCACCCTCTCCCCACACACACACCCGCAGCCCCCCCGGCTGCCAGGATGCAACAAAAGCCCCCCCTTGGGTCTGTCTGTGCCGCGCAAAGCGGGTCCCAGGTGGGGAAGGGGCCGGAGCTCGGGTCCCCTCCCCGCGCCGGGGGGAGCAGCCGGGACCCCCCGGTCCTGCCTCGACCCGCACCTGGGCAGCGCCGCCGCCTCCGCGCCCCCCGACGCGCTCGGGAAGTTTTTTTGAGTTGGAGTTTGTTATCCCCGCGAGGGGCCGCTGGGTGGTGCGGGCCGGTTTTCCTTTTTTCCCCCTTTTTGTGCATGTGTTTTTCTCCTCCACTCCTTTACCCCACAGGAACGAGCCGGGGCCGCTCCGCACCCCTTCAACACCCCCCGGCCACCTCGAGAGGGGAGAATTATGATTTTTTTTAACCCTGTGCACAACGCGCAGTTTCCAGCACGCAGCTCAAATCCCGCAGATAGAGCCGTCCCTCTNAGGGAGGGAGGGAGGGAGGGAGCGGCCGCGACCCCCCCCGTGCGGAGAGGAAGGGGCAGGAGCGGCCGCGCTGTCCCCAAACGCCGGGGCTGCTGCCCCCGGACAGCCCTGTCCCGCTCAGGACGCCGCAGGGCTGGGCGCCGCTCCGCTCCCCTGCTCACCCTCCAAACAGCCTCCCCTCAAAAAAATCGCAATTGAAAATATAAGCCCTGTGCCCCCTTGCCCAGGCGCAGAGGCAATGCGGGAGCACTGCTGAACGCACCAGCGCTCGCTCTGTGAAACCAGAGCTGGATGCTTTGACCGGAGAAAATTCACCCATGGGGCCATGGAGAAGTCCCCTCCCTGCTCCGGCCCCTTGGGCCGGGACCCTGGGGGCCTCCCCCGGCCCCATCCTGCTTCCTTGCCCCGGGAGTGGAGGCTCCCCGGTACGGAGGCGGCTGGAGAGGGGCCCCGGCAGTGGGATTAGGAGAAGCAGCAGCTCCTGCACCCATAGCCCTGGCTGCTGCTCACTGCATTTGGGGGAAGTTTTAAACCCAGGTGCTTCTGTGGACGCCCACAGGTCAGCACGGCCGGCTGCTGAATCTTAAACCCAAATCCTTTTCCTACAACCCCTGCTCCAGGCAGCCCAGCCAGACAGGGTCAGAGCTCGCTTTAGTCCAACAGCCACATGCACACACTCATCACCCTCCCAAACCGCTCCCCATCTCCCAGCCCTCGGGGTTTCCAGTGATAAAGGGACCATCGGCAGGACAAGCACCCGTTCCTGCAGGGTCCACCACCCCAGGCGCACCTATCCCTCCAAATCTCCCCTCTCCCGGGGGGAACCAGCTCTCGCCCGCCTTCACAGTGGAAGTTTCTGGGGCTTCAGTCAAGGTTTCAAAGGCTGGAATTGGCAAAGACGCCTCCGCATCGCCGGTACACACACGGGGAGGGGGAGTCGGGGTGCTTATGCCACAGGGACACTCAAAAATCCCTGCCACTGAGGAGCGAGGAGATCCCACAGCTCCGCGGAGCCGCGAAGACTCACACGCTCTCGGTGGCGCAGTTATTTATTTATTTTAAACGCTGGTACATGACATTTTTCTTCTTACGAAGGCGGCAGCAGCAGAAAGCCCATCACAGCCTCTCCTGAAAGCAGAGCCTGGAAACCAGAGTCTCATCTGCATATTCATAAGTACCTGATAAATTAATCATGATGGCAGAAGCATTCAGGCTAGAAGGGAGGTGACAGGGGAAGGTTGCACCCCCCAACACAAGCCCATCCTCACTCTCGCACACGCTCCTCGTCTTCCAGGCACAAAATGTTTTGATCCCTTCACAAGTCGGCTGAACCCCCTGGGTGCTGCGGGGAAGGGGGCTGTGCCCTCCCCCCAACACGCGGTAGGCACCCACCACCTCGCCCCCCACCCCTCCGGTCCCTGGCTCCGGTGAGAGATGCAGAACAGATGGGCTGGAGCAGGGTGGAGAACCCAAAATCCGAGGGAGCTCAGCCGCCACCGCTGCACCCCCCAGCCCAGCCGTGAGTTCTGCTCCCGTGTCACCGCCTGTCCCCAGCACTGCCCGACCTTTAGCTGATGCTCAAGAGTTTGACCCTAAAAATCCTCCCATGTCCTCTCTCTCCCCTTAGTGCTCTCCCGGCTGGGGCTGAACGGGCATCGCCAGCGTTTCGTGCCCGGCAGCCCTGGAGCGGGAATGAGGCACAGAGGGGTGCTCTGGAAGGGACAGGTGGAGTGTGGCTGGCACAGAGGTGGGAGATGGGGAGAGTGAGGGGAGCCAGGGGACTCCTGCACCGTGCCAAGGCAGAGGGAGCCGGCTCTGAGCACACACCGCTCTCTCTGCCGGCTGCGAGACACATGCGGCTTTCCTTCCCAGTGCAAAACGCTCTCCACAAGCAGATCCGCTGCTGGTGTCCTCAGTGTCACCACACTGAACCCCTTGCTGGGGAGAGTCACCCTGCCCGGAGCAGAGACGCTGCCTCCGGTGACAGAGGCAGAAATTCAACCCGCGGCTGGAGCAGCGCCTGAGCCCAGCCCGCTTTTCTCAGCAGAGCGGGCAGGAGGGGCAGAAGGCACCTGGGAGCTGCCTGTAGACCCCAGGAGGGTCCAGATCTCGCCTGATTTCCCTGACCCAGAGGCGATTGCAGAGGTGGCTGCCGAGCTGGGCTGGGCTCACCAAGAGCAGAGGGTGAGCACAAACCCAGAACCCACCGGTCACAGGGCTCTGCCCTGCACCCCCAACACCCCCTGGTGCTTGGAGGGCTCAGATCTGGCATTAGGGAGTCACGGATCAAGCCCAGTGCCAAAGCCAGCGGTTCAGCCAGGTCCTCATGCCACTGAAGCAGCTCAGCCCAGATGTCACTGCACATCCAGCAGGTCTGCCTGCACCAGGAGGGACAAGGATGGACACTGTGATGGAGAACTAACCCTCCCATCTCCCAGGCTGCCAGCCCAGCTCACCCCCAGCTCCCAGGGGCAGGTTGGGCACTACCTGAGGAAAACCCAGCCTCACACCATGAGCCAAGCACCAATTCCCAGGTGCTGACCCACAGCTGGAGCAGCTCCATGTCCTCCTGCACCACAAGTGCCAAGAACAAGCCCATATCCAGTCCCAGCAGCCCATCCTCAGGAGAGCAACCTGGTGCTCTGCAGAACCCAGGCAGGATCTATCTGTCCTTCCTTCCATCTGTTGATTTTGAGTCAGATCCCTCCCATCTCATCTCCCCAGCTTAAACACAAATGAGCAGAAGAATATTTTGGGATCTGCACATGTTAGCAGATGTTTGCAGGAGTCCCCTGCAGAGAGAGCAGTGGGAGAGCAATGGGGGACCCAGCAACGTGGTCGAGAGGCCGCTGCTGTTAGCAGTCTGTTTAATATGTTGGGTTTGGTCTGGGCCTGGGTAATTAGCACCTGAGCAGTAATTATTCACACTTGGCCTTTCTATATCCTGCTTATAGATTTGATGATTAATGTTGCTCCTTGAGTTAAGCCTGTCCTGGATTTACCAGCATGCAGTGGGAAAGTTAGGAGGAGGCTGTTGTGTGGCAGAAGCTGCTGTCCCTCGCATCGAACAGCAAAAACAGCACAATAGAAAAATTAGAGTAAAAAGCACTTTTCACAGAAGCAGCAGCCACTAAGCACAGAGCAGCCATCTCAGCAACACTCTGCCACCACCATCGACACACGAGGAGCTCGGTTGTACGGCAGGAGAAGCAAAAAACCTCCCTCAGCACTCAAAAGATGCTGATGACAAATGATTTAGGGGTTTACTGGCACCCCAGAGACACAAGCTGGGCAGAGCTCTGCAGCAAAGTTGGGGTGCACAGACCCCCTCAGCCACCTTTCCATCAGAGAAACACAATGAGGGGTCTGCAGAGAAGGACCTGCTGCCCCCACACGCTGGGAAATGGGGAAAACCAGCTGCTAACTTCTCCACAGTGGGACTTGCACAGCTCAGCCAAGCAAAATCCATAATCCATAAGGTGGGCTCACCTGTTCTCCTAAGCACTGGCTCCTCTGGTGTCACTGCTGGTCCGGGTGAGGGGGCTGTGCTGCCAGTGATGGTCCTGGTCACCTGCAGAGGGACCTGGGGCTGCTTTGCAGCACTGCTGACCCAGACTCTTGGAGGCTGAGGGCTTCTCCAGCTGCTCCTCAGGGCAAAAGACATTTCCAGCAGAATTACTCTGGGATTTCTATGCCAGGCAGGCAGGAGCTTCATCCAAGATCTCAGCCAATGCCAAACAGCACGTGGAGGTTGGCATGGAGGGAAGGAGAGGGCCAAGCCCAGAGGCAGAGCCCAGGCTCCCTTTCCTCAGGGAAAACACTGACTGACTCCATGGCTTATGGATAAAGGAGCACAGAGGGGAGAAGCCCTCACCAAAGCCTGCTCTTATCCTCACTCCTGGCCCCATGACCAGTCCAGCTGAGCAGAATCACCTGCCCCACACCTGCAGGGAATGAGACAGAGCATTAACCCCATCTGTGCTTCTGTCCAGAGGAGGGGAAAGGGTTTTCCCAGGGTAAACCCCCACATCCATGGTCCTGCTGTGGACCATTCCTGCTCCCTGCAATCCTCCTCCTTTTCCTGGAACTGAAGCTGCCCCTTTTTGCCTGGCTGGCAGGTCCCCATCAGGCTGGATCTGTGTGTTCTCCTCCCATACCTGCTGTCCCAAGCTCATCAGGACTCCTGTGTGCCAGAGCACAGCCCCTGCACCGTGCCCCTGCTCCCACCTTTCCCGTGTGGGAAGCTCCAGCAGCCACTTCATGGCCCCACTGGGCTCAGCCCCAACAGACAGGAGCAGCTCTGGGGCAACCCCACCTGCCTCAGGTCCCTGATTATTTCCACACTTCCATTCTGGGAGCTCAATTTCTAATAAAGAACCCCCAAAGCAGTGCTTTCTCCCTCTTCTCCTCACCAAAATGAGACTTTTGCATTGAAATATGTGAGGCTGCAATTTTTTTCCCTCCCTTTTTCCCCAGGTTTTGCAACATGAAAGTGGATGTTGATGTGAATGGAATTTTGAAATTGGAGACTGGGAACTTCTGTGCTAGGAGGTGACTGTTTGCTCCCAAAATCTCCCTTTTTCAAGCCCCCTGATGAAATTCTGCACAATTATTTTTGTCTCCTCCTCACCCAGCCAGCCCTGTGCCCCACGCTGCTCCTGCTTTTGTTTCTCCTCTTCTCCCTGGTGAGGATGAACAAAACACCAACCATTGCCCATGCCCACTCCTCCTCCTCCTCCTTCTCCTCCTCCTCTCACGGCTGCCAGCGCAGCCCGGTGCTGCCCGCCTGGCAGGGAGTGCTCAGGATCCAGAAATATTCCCATGAACTCCCCCCCAGCCGAGAGCCAGGGATGCACAGCTCAGGGAAGGGCATGCCAGCAACTCACCCTGCTGTTTGCTTTGGTGCTGGAGAGCAAACACCAGCCCAAAATACGTGTGAAGGGACAGGCTTCACCCTCACCAGCCCCGTGCTGGTGTGAGGCAAGGGAGAGCTCTGCAGACAGCTTCCAGCAGGGGTTGGGATGGGGGATGACCCTGCACGGGGGTAGAGCAGCACCCAGGGTGTCTGGGGAGCACTCAGGACCAGGGGAGAACCCCCATATCCAGGCTCTGTGGCTGCTCTCTTCCATCACCCATCTCCCCCCAGCTTGTGGTCCCCACAGCACCATGAGCATCCTGGCTCTTCCATATGCACCAGAAGGCAAGGACATGGCTGAAAAGCCCAGCAGCCAGGACATGGGAACCCCAGGCTCCGTGGTGCTGTGCCCTCAGCTCAGTCACACAATGGATGAGGGGGAGGACTGAGCCTCCAGTTTCTCCCCCTGGACTTACCACTGGATTAACTCAGCCTTAGGTTGTTTCAGGAGCACTCACATCCAGAGCTCCTTCAGCCTGGCCCACTGGTGCCTGCGGGGTCAGGCAGTGCCTCTGGCTTATTCCTGGGCTCGGGAGCTGTTGACTCGGGAAAATCCTCAGGTTTTGGAGCACATCTATTAAAACAAGCAGCGCTGTGGCCATCCAGGCTCTTCCCCTTCTGTCCACAGACCATGGACACCTCATGCTCCAATCCAGCAGGAGGGGAAGGGGAGCCAAGTGCCAGCCGGGGTGGATCAGCAATTCCCACGTGGTGCTCTGGACAGGGTGTGATCTCCTTTCTTTGTCCCATGCTCCTCACCACAACAGGCAGCGACCACAGCACCCAGACACGTGCTTGGAATAGGCAGCATAAGGGGTGCAACCAAAGACTGACAGATGGAAACCCTGCAAGAGAGAGGAAATCTGGTCCTTCTGACCCCAGTTGCAGATTTTCCTTGGTTTTGGTACCTGAGGTTGCAGTAAATAGGACAACACCACCAGGCTGGGTGGAGAGGACACACAACGAGCTGCTGGAAGCCAACTCATGGTCAGCTCCCTGGATTTCATCTTACTGACGTATTTATGTCACCCCATGCCCAGATTCACTGGGTTTGTACAGCAGGATGGTGGTTTTATCCTTGGTCTCCAGGTGGGAAAGGGAGGCAGTGTCCTCAGGTAAGGTTGCAGCGGGCTCCAGGCAGAGCAGGCAACTGAACACACAGATCCTGAATCCATCCCAACCAGTGACAGCTCTCTCATGTATACGAAATTTGTGTTTGACTCTCTCCCCAGGGATTCATCTCCCATCTTTCCCCTTTAATTATAAAAATTAGTAGGTTTGAGGTATATTTTGAGGGTTTTTCTTTCCCTGTGTTGACAAAGTGCAATCCTTGATGACTCTAACCCCAAATTCTCTGTGACACAGATACCCTACCAATTATAAAATACTTCCAAGCTCGCTCCATAAACCCCTTTGCTGTTGCTATTAGTATGCATTAACATTTTATTGGTGTTACAGGATGAAACATCCAGTCTTGCAGCTCCAGTGGGCTTGGGGATTTCCAGCATCCTGCAATATGTATCCGTGCAGAGGAAATTAAAATGTGGATGGATCAGCAAGATACAGTCAAATCCTCTACAGTAATTTGGAGAAGACTAAACTCTGGTGCTAGTGGAGCATATTCCAAGCTATCTAATAGAGAGTTGATGATCTCTGTAACAGCCTTTTTGTAAGTTTTATTCTTGCCTACAAGGGAATTTTTTCAAAGTGAGTATGTAATACCTAAACTAATATTTTTAAAGGTATATGCTCTAAACATGGAAAAGTAAGGCCCTTTGCAGAGCAGTCACTTCCAGTGATCAGCAAGTACTCGATAAAAGAATTTACTCTCATATTTTACAATCTAGCTGGAATTTCTACCCACACCAGTCATTTCTCTATAGTTTGTATCATCACAGGACACATAAACTCTTAGGAATATCATCATGCTTTGCTCTTTTAGCCATAGTACAACACAGATATCCTTTAGCAGCATCAGCACTTGAAGCCTGAAGTGCTGTATCCACCCAACAGCTGTTGGAGTATGGTGCTGGTGTCCAGCATCACATACTTCACCATCTCAAATAAAACCCCAATTTTCACACATAAAACCGGGAGGAATTCACGTCCAAATGGAAAATCTGGGTAGTTGACTTGTGCAGTGCAGTCTGCTTGGGTTTATCTCTCCCAGGTGCCTTAAAACACAGGAGAAGCAATAAAGAACTGATCCTCTGCCTTCTCTCCTTCCTCCATTTATAGGGTCAGGAAAACCTTAATCTACTTTCTAAAAGGAAGGAAAATGTGCTCAGGAGGACTCAACCCCACACCTTGGTGCCCATTGGGTCAGGGCCCTGCAGTGCCACTCCTAAAGGACCCCCCTCCTGGGGATTTTTTGTTTCCAGGGGTGTGACTGTATTGAGCATTAAGGAGCCCAAATTCTAATGAGGGATTTTGATGTCATTTATTATCTGTGTTACAGTTGCAACTGGGAACATGGGGAGGGACTCGTTCCAATTTTAGCGACAACTGCATTAATGCCCTGCACAGAGCCGGCCCATGTAGACATTCCCATGCCCAGGCTTTTTATAGCAAGCAGAAGCAACCACTCCACCCCCTGAAAGGCCTTTTCTAACCTCCAAAACCTGCTCACAGCCTTGTGCTCCTCAGAACAAGCCTATCTCCAAGCTGATGATGCCCGTCACGGTTCAGCCTTCGCTGAATCTGATGTGGAGACAGCCCTTTTTCAATTTGGCTCATCCTAGTCTGAAGTTTGGCACAATTTTACAAGACCTTGTGTGTCCCCGGGACGTTCAAGGAGTTTTCTCCAATGTCAATGGCAAGAGTGCTCATCCACCGAAGGGGAAGCAAAGTTAAACGATGAAGAGATCTCCTCTTGGATATTAGAGCATGAAATGACCTCCAAAAGCCCTGTTACATTCTACCTCTGAGCCAGGGGAGTCCTTGTTGAAGCAGCAAGAAGATTCTTTGAGCTTCTCAACTGTACAAGGTTTCCACCACCATGCTGGCAGCAGGAGAGTTCAGGTAACTTTAGCAGCCATCATTAACAACCAGTTTCACCTCCTGCAACCCATTTCTGCCTCCTTCCCTCTCTCAAGAAGCCAGTGCAGTTGCAAGGACACAGTGCAGAGTCCAGGGCTCTTGTGTGGTTCAGCACCAGGTCCTTGGGGTACAAAGTGCATCCTCATCTTGGCAAGTGCCCGCTCAGATTTTGCAGGTCCTGCTGTGGGGGCTGCCTTGTTTATCCACTCGCAGGAGCCCAGCACGGCATGGTGGAACTGAGCCACACACCAGGGACAAGTTAATACAGCAACAATGACATCAAGTACTTCTATTTTTTATTCTGTTACTTCTATCTCCAGGAGGCTGCTTCTCTCAACTCTTACTTCATCACTGGCTGCCGTAAGTGATCACTTATAAAGGAGGGCTGTGAAGGAAGAGACAGGGCAAGGCTGGCAGCGACTCACGAAACGCACCCCGTGCAAAGGCAACAGCTGTTAAACAGCAACACAAACTGGCCTGCATATGGCAACCCCAAAGATCCAGCTCTGAAAACTGAATTAAAAAAAAATGGCTTGGTCAGTGGGCTGAGGGGGGAGATGGCCAGAAACCCACGCTATGTCTGCTTCCCCTACACTGCGCGTCATGTTCACTGAGGGACACGCTCAAGACGATTCAAGCTCCTTCAAAGACAACATCTGTGATCCAAGATGACATTTCTGCTCCCCATCCACCCCTCCACACTGCTGCCGCTTTTAGCAACACGCTCTCACACAGTTGGCCTGTGTTGATGGAGAAGATGTAACCCAGAGACAAGAAAAGGAGCATTTGCTAAGCACAGCTACACTACCTCCAACCATTCGAGAGAAGGTCTAGGTTTAATTTAATCCAGGTCTATTATAAGTCCAATAAAGCTGCTGAACTACACTGATGCTGGAAGTCCTGAGTCAGCTCCTACAGCAGGACAGGAAAAACATCTGAAGGAAAAGGTTCCAGTTCTCACCCTGCCTTAGAAACAAGGCTCAAACATCCTTTGGTTATAAGAGTCTCTGATCTTCAAGAGGTTTGCTGGCCTGGGATCAGGCTTTGCACATCACCTACCTGCCAAATGCCAGATGAGATGCGGGGTGGACACAGCAAAAAAGTTAATAAATAAACCACACAATACAACAGAAAGACACCTTGGAAGGACACAAAGACAGACCAGATGTACTAGACCATGCAGTTAAATAAAGAATCAATTTTAGTGCAAGCACAAGGTCAACCACCAACATGGCAAGTGTGTCCACAGGGCCTCTTCCTCGTGCCGAAGGCTCCAGCCGTTGGCTTCGCTGGCTCTGCTCCCAAAGCAGGAGCAAACCCAGTCTGAGAGAGACCAACACAGTCACCAGTGCAAAACACAGAAACTTTAATTTAACCTACAACACAGGGGGAGGTGGGAAGTGCTGCTTTGGACACAGAGCAGCCCTGGGTGCTGCCATGTGCGTGGGCAGAGGAGCTGAGCCCATGGGGGATGTCACCGGGAGCAGGAGGGAGGCAAAGCAAGTGGCAGCCACGTGACAGGGGCACATCCCAAGCAGGCTGAGAAGGCTCAAACAAGAATTAGCTGCTTGACATCCCAAAATCCCCAGCAGGACAGATGTGCAGACTCGGGCAAACAACAAACACAAAGCTGTGCGTGAGCCTCCTCCCACCGCCTCCGCAGGTCCCAAGCCCAGGGACACTGTCCCAGGGAGCAATGCTGCAGCTGCAGGGGAAGGAAGCACCTCTCCACCCTTTTTTGGTGCTGTATTCCACATTTCTGGAGTCCCTCCCATGTATCAATGTCAAAATTTCCACCCATCCTTTTGAATGGAAGCCTCATTTCCACAAGATGACCTGGAGAGACTTTTTCCCGACCCTCGGGCAGATAAAGAAAACCAGAGGCTTTTACTCAGCCATTGCTGGCCAGATGCTGCAGTCACTTAAAGTATGGGGACACCTGCCAAAAGACACAGCAACGTGAGGGGACACAGGTGGAGACACCATGAGTCTCTGCTCCAGGCACAGGCTGCTCCACTGAAGATGGACTCATCAAGTCCCAGCAAGCACAGAGATCTCCAGCAACATTCCAGGAGTGGATCCATTTGGAAAGCAAAGACAAAATACATCCCATTTAGGAGTAAAACAAGACTTAACCCCAGTCTTCCATTTTGATTTAAAATACAAGTTTATAGAGTTGTTTCAGGCAGGCCAAAAGCTCCTTGTCCCCCACCCCCTGCCCAGGGCCAAGCCAGGAGCAGACAGGACAGCATCAGTGCCAGAAAGCTCTGCTTCAGCTCTGTGGACATTTCACCACCTCTTAACTTAGATTCTTTTCTTACTCTCCGTCCCCTGAGTGCCTGCAAGAACCTTTACAAGAGGGAGTGAGTAGGTCTGTTAAAAATAATGAAAAAATATTAATAAAAAAAAAAAAACGCAACCATGTTTCCTCCTCCCACCCCAGCAGTAAAGCAGTGTAGCAGCAAAAGCTGAGCAGCCTGGCTGGGGGCAGTCCCTTCATGGTCTGCAGGAATGCCAGAGGAAGGATTCCTGCTGCTCCTGACCCCCAGCAAACACCAGTCCAGACCTCTGGCCCTGCCACACCCAACCTGGAACCCCAAGAAGAAACATCCCCACTGCAGCTGCAAAGCTGTGCACCAGCTTGGTCATGACCTGTTGACAGACAGCTCATCAAAAACATAAAACAGCACCAGCCCTTTCTGCCCTCCAGTGATGCTGCTGGTGTGATCCAGACCACCTGTCTTCAACACATTGCTGCTGGTGGCACTGCAAGTGTGGTTCCCCTGCCTGAGGTCCAGCACAGCAACACCAGCAGGGAAGGACAAAGGGAAAGAGCTTTCTCCAGGTATAACCTGCTGTCCTGGGCTACTTATGCTTTTTGTTTCCAGCACGAGTATATGAATGCATGAGAAGCTGCATGCTGTCCCCTCATGCTGCCTGTACTCCAGGGATGTCCCCTTCGAAGAGCTGGGGATCGTGCTGCTTCGTGGGGAAATCCCTCTGCTATGGGGGTGTCACTACAATTTATGACCAAGCAGGAGCAACCACGGTCACCTTGTGCCACTGAGGCCAGCCCAGCCCCAGAGCAGCAAAGCACGGGGATTGCAGAGGGCAGGTTGGACCCGGTTATGGATGTGTGTGAATGTGTCAGGGTTTGTGCCAGTTAAGAGGGGGCCTGAGCAGTGTCTTTGCATAGCTGTTCCCACAGAGCTGGGTCCCTCTAGAGACCTTGTCTCCAGCTCCAGAGCCAGCTCAGATGCCCACAGCCCAGAAGGTTCCCAGCTTCACCCAAGAGAAGAGGTGATAGTGGGAAAGGAAGATCCAGGAAACCTTGCAGAAGAGGTGGAGGGAGGGTGCTCTCTTTACCCAGAAAAAGGGAGAGACAGTACCCTGGGCTTCCACAACCCACAGACACTCCCTACAACTCCCTTTTCCCAGTTCAGACCTCCAGTGCAGGCAGAGCTGGCTGATACAGACACGCACAGGCTCACACCTCACCCCGCGCAGCGGTTTCCCAAAGCAAACAGCAACAGGAAACTCCAATGAAATTTAAAAGGGAAACTGCAGTTACCACTGCCCAACACACACACGTGCCTTCCTCCCCTCCACACCCCCTTCTCTTGGGAAGCGAAGCAGAGGGCCTTTCCTGCAGGGCAGCCCCTGCTCAAAGCCATCCCCATTCCCGGCAGGGATGCGGCACAGCGGAGCAGCGTGGCCCCGGCTCGGTGCTGGCGAGACGTTCCCAGGGTGAGGACGTGCAGGAGGAGCTGCTCCAGGTCCCATCTCCCGTGCCAGGCCGGCGAGTGCTTTGGATCTGTGGTTGCCGATGAGGATGTGCAGGAATGGATGGGCTGGGTGGTGAGGAGGGGTGAGGGGAGGAGGAAGAGCGCCGTGCTGTGCCTCCGCTGCCTCGGCTCCTCCTGCGGTCTCCTTAAGATGTCACAGGCTGGATGGGGAGCAGGCTGCCGAACTTAAAGTGCTGGATCACAGGAAACTTCTCCAGGCACTGCAGGAGGAGAGATAAAGAGAGGTGAATTCAGGAGACATTTCCACCTTACACACACAGCCTGAGCCACATCCTGCCTGCAGGGTCAGGGTTTGGGGCCACTCAGCTCAGACAAAGGCAGAGGATCAGCCTCATGCCTCCCCCCACCAACATTCCAATCAGACTTCTCAGGCCAGTAGCACTTCATAACCCCATCCCCTTCCCTTCAGCTAGAGTCTTTTTCTTACTGAAATTCAGTATGGGGAGGCTTGGAGCAGAAGCAGCATGTCTATGTCAGCAGCCTTCTCCCTCACCACTCTCCTTGCTCGAGCTGATGTCTTTGAAGAGCTGCACCCTACAAGCACTGAGAACTGCAGAACCCCCGGGACAGAGAGACTCTCCCCTCCAGGCCAGTGCCAACACTCTGGGTTTGAGGCACCATTCTGCAGCTGCAAGGCACTGCCCAAACTGTATTCCAGACTCTCAGGTCTTTGATGGACAAGCACCAATGATTTTGCAGCCACAGTTTAAGATATGATCCTATTTCTAACAACCCCTCACCCCTGAAATTCCCACCTCCCATTGAAGAGTAATGGATCACAGGTCAGTCACATAGATCCACTACAAAGCAGATTAGCTCAGAGCTGCTTCCTGCAGCTACACCCGGGCTCTGCGTAGGGTGAGCAGGGCTGCAAAGGCACAGCCCCTTCCACTCACCAGCCAACAGCAGGAAGGTCATGGACTGTGGTCAATAACGTCAGAGTTTGCCAGCACTTGCCTGGCAGAGCCACTCAGAGCTCTTGTTTTTGAGTCACTGCAGACTCAGACTGCCCAAACCTCATGGAGGGCACAGAGCAGGCTCCACTCCATCACACAGAGCTCAGCAGTGTGTGTTCACCACCCATGATGTGGTTACAAATCTCCATAGGAAGGAGTCTTGTGCTCTCCACGGGGCCAAACTGGACTTGCTGCAGCAGGGAAGACTCTGGGGCTGGGGAGAAAGCTGTGTGCTGCAGACAGCTCTCCCCGCAAGGCAGGACTCAGGCACAGGCACCCTGCCCTCATGCTGTCATCATGGGCAAGCAGGAAGATTAGTGCCCAGAAGCCCAGGCCTACAGTAATCCCTTTGGAGCCAGAGGTCAGGCAACTGGCTCCAAGCACCAGCATACTGGAGCCAAACAAGTTTGGAGGTGGTGAAAGCACAGCATGGCTGTATCCACTCCTGGGGAATAAGAGCGAGGCAGAAAACTACAAATCTCCATGACAAGGCACCAAGGAGAAGTAAGTCCTGTGAGCATCAGGGCATGTCACCTTCAAAGCCTCTTAATGCTCAGAGCTGCTGCTGTATCTCCACACAACCACTTAGACAAACTCTCAGAGGAAGCAGGGCTGGGTAACACAGGCATGAGGGGAGAGCAGAGAGAAATGAACATTGGAGATGCTGACAGCTCGAAATGTCAGCCCAATTAGCTCCAAGGAGTCCCATGGAAGACCAGACTGGTTTGGACTCCAGATGAAGAGGCTTCACCACCAGTGGGAAGAAGGGGTATCCATTCCATGTAACACACCACCAGCTCAAGAGGAGACAAGCAGAGAAATTTGTCCTCCTCTATTCAGAAAGACTAGCACAAGTTTACTGAATTATCAGCTATACCAAGCAACACGGCCTTCCTTGCATCAGCTGTGGATGAAACTGTACCCAACTCAACTGTACCCTGCTCAGTTTCAGGCTTATTTCTTCTTGCCACCATCTTGATCCCACTGAAGGTCTGCTTGGGACTCAACTGGGGAGTAGATTCATGCACCAAGTCCAACCTTTAAAGATGGAACTGGGACTAGATTAGTTACAATGGAAAGTATTTCCTGACTGACTGCAGAGAAGGAAAGGTCAGGAGACTCAAAAGCAGGCTCAGGGGAAAAACATCAAGGCTGCTGCTTTAACCACACTCTATTCTGTCAACTTCTTCACTTGCCTTTGATGGAGAGAATAAGAAAAGCCCATGGACTTTCAAGCAAACACGTCTTCACCCATTATATTATAAATAGACACATTTGGGATTTCATAAACACACAGAGTTGAAGACATTGTCTTCAGTCTACTGCTCATCTGCCCTGGAGTGCCTGGATCCAGACCACAGCTCCTGGACACACAGACACACCTGAGCTTTCTGTCAGCTGTTTAAAGCCATCCCACAGAGGAGACAGAGAAGAGATAAAGCCTTTGGAGTGCTTTTTAGATGAACTAGGTCTGGGGGCTGCCCCACTCCCACCAAGTGGGATTTCTCCTGGTCTGTTTCCAGCAAGTGACCCCCTCCTCTGCTGCTGCCCCCACTCAGTCCCAGTCCTGGTCAGCACTGTCCAACACCCAGAGCTCCTCAGCCACCCCAGGCGTGTTACAGAGCTGGAGCCTCCAGCTGAGTGTCTGATTTCACCTGATCTAATTGCAATGGGTGATCAGAGGGGCAGGGAGAAGGGAGGGGAAAACAAATAAAACCTGAAATCTTGCTCTCACTTTGCCAGTTAGACAAAGCGACACCACAACCCCAACCTTCCCTCTCTTTGCCATCACACGCCCCAGGCTCTGCCACAGAAGCTGCCTGCCTTGAGCTGTACAAAGACCCATGTCAGTACTTGAGGGGTGCTGCTGACTTCTCTTCTGCAAATGCTGGCAGTGGCTAATTGCAGAGAGACTGCACTGGTGAAGGCTACACAGAGAGCAGAAATACACCAGAAGCCAGCAGAAAACAGACAAGGTCTCCAGCAGTGACTTTGTACCTGGCCTGAGACACCCAGATGGATGCAGTTTGCAAAGGATGAAAGTTAAGTGACTCCTAACCTTGTGTCATCCCCAGAAAATCAGTCTAAGAGATCCTCCAGTTGCAAATGTTGATGTAACCTGCAGGACCAGGCACACCATAACTGAAAGCTCTGCCTAGCCATGCTGCCATGCTCACATCCACACCCCTGTCATCTCCCAAGCCAGGCAGGAACTGGCTGAGCAAGCATCAGGGTAGATAACTTCCCAGAACGGATTCTATCTAAAGATATTATATGTCTATTGTAAAGAACCCTTAGGACCCCTGAGCAGGAGTACCCCCTCTCCTCTGCCTATCCAGGTGAACACAACTTCCATGCCATGGCAAGAGAGGACAACATTGCACAAGGATCATGTTTTTAGGATTAGTCCTTTAAGACCTACAAATATTTTCTGAGGAAAAAAACTCAATTTAAAGGTCTTTGGTTGACTCAATGTTTTTTACACTTTAGCCTAAATTAGTACCATTTACCCTTCCTAGCAGTTTTTGCATTCTCCCCTTAACACAGCTATTTCCAGAAAACTATCAGTACTGGATCCAGCATATTCACACAGAAAGTCATCTGCTACTCAAAACAGACTAAGGCCCTCAGAAAAGACCATGTCTTGGGTGCACATGAAGAGCCAAAGAATCTCCCAGTCTCTAGAGAATCCCCGAGCTGTGCTCTCTCCAGCCAGGGGACAGGGATATCTGCCAGCACACGGTGGCCCCAAGACATCAGTGAATGTCTGCACTGCACTGTGGGCTCATCACTGCCAAGCTCCTCCAGCCAGGTACAGGTGGGAGCAACCACGGCACAGGGCATGGGGGTACCAGGCAGGAGCAGCTGAACATCCTGGGGAATGTGGGATGCCAGGGGAGCACCCAGCTTGCGAAGGAACTGATCCAAAGGAAGGACCACAGCAAGGCTGTTGAGGCAGCAGCAGACCACACTGAAGCTCTAGGTCTTAGGACACTCGTGTTTCATTTTAAAGGCACTCACAGTGCTGTGGTCTTCCCTCCAGACCCCTCTGCTCTCACAGCTTAGCCTCCAGCTCACGTATTCCAGCAGGCAGTGTCTCCAGCCCCTGTGACAGAACTGCAGCCCAGGGACAGCCCCCTCTCCAAGGAGCAGCCTGGGGCACCCCTCCCAGCAGCAGCCAGGCAAGGGGGTCGGCCCCCAGCCCCACTTCTCCTCTTTGGAGGCTGGGAGGAAAGCTGAGCTGGGGGCGGAAGGAGCCAGCGGGCCTGGGAGTGACACCTCACAGATTAGAGAGGTATGTGGCCTGGAACCTAAACACAGGATGTGCAGTGCAGAGGAAGGGCTGGGGGAGGGAGCGGCCGTTCGGCACAGTTAACCCCTTTGTGCGCTGGGCCTGAGCAGAGCTGCCCGCAGAGCTGTGTCCCAGCAACGGGAGCTTGTCCCAGCTCCCAACAGGAGCATGGCTGACACCAGCAGCACTGCAGGGTGTGGGATTAATTCTTTCAGCCACCACCAGTCCCCGCCCCCCGGTGCCACCATCCCTGCTCCTCCAGCACTTTAGTGCAGCCAGTGCGTCCTGCAGAGCCAACACCGTTCCCTCCGGAGGTTCCTGTCCTGCTTCCTCAAGCCCAGGGTTAGCTTGAGCAGGAAGGAAGATAAGGGAGAGCCAAAACTGCCCAGTTCTCCAGGTCAGAGTTCACCAGGAAAGCCTGGGGCAATGCCAGCAGAGCTAGTGGGCGGAGGGTGGCCAAACCAGAGAGGTGGCTGTGGTCTCACTGGGCTGGCACATGGCATGTATAGGGCTTGTAGAAAGGGTAAATGAGTAGGAAGCATTCAGCCTGCTCTGAGGCTCTTGAAACATGGGATGGTAATTTAAAATAAGTCTCTTCTAGCAGGTAAAATAATGGTGGACCAGAAGAAAAGCAGGTCAAGACGTTGACCCTTATTTGGAGATCTGCACTTGCACTACGGTAAGAGAAGACATGGCAAAAATCATGTTTGCAAGGAATGGCCACTTTGGGATTGGTTTTGGGGCAAACATGATGCAGGAGCTCCCTTCCAGGCATCAGCACCTGAATGGCCAAGGGCTCCCAAGCCACAGTCATCAAGGAGTAACAAATGGCTGTGATGGGGTCCCCATACCTGGAGCAGCACAAGAGCTGACCCAGGGTGCTATGGAAAAGCAGGTGAGTGGCCGAGCAGCCTTTCCCTGCCCACAGCACTCACCTCTGCCTTGTACATGCGGATGAGGCCCTGGTTGACCTTGGACCAGGAGGGCACGGCGCTGATGTTCCAGAGCTGGTTGGAGTGCTCAGCAAAGGGGCCTGTCTTCATCTGAAAGAGACCCAAGCACAAGGCTGAGGGAGCTGGGCCAGCCAGGAAGCTCGTGCACCAGCAGTGACTCATGCTCACACTCTCTCCAAGCAAACATTCCCACCAAGCCCAGTGACCCACGCACCAGCCACCTCATTGCGTCTTCCCTCCCTCCCTCCGTGCTCCCTCCCGCTGTGGCCACATCACATGAAGCCGTGGCAATCCAGCTCCCCTCCTTGCCTGATAAAATTAAGCCTTTTCCTGCCACGCTTTCCTAATCAGACCTCCTTCTGCACACCTCCCTTTTAAGGACTGTATTAAAAAAGCCCCACATAAGTCTCGTTCTTCCCCCCAGTAGAGCCTGGCTCAACCCTGTTCCTATTCTACCCAGAAACCTCCCAGTGCAGCACTGCTGGGCTTTCCAAGAAAATGACTCATTCCCCATTCAGATCAACAACAAGCAGCAGCGACAGCCATTGCTGCCTTCCCTGAATACAGAGGGCAGTGCAGGTTGGCAGCAGCTCTGTGTCCACAGCCCACTCCACACCTGCCTCTAGCTAAGGAGGGCTCTAGGGGAAGCAGGAGCAGAGGGGACAAGCTCTCCAAACTAGCTCCAGAGCTGCGAGCTGCTGGCTTGCAGCAGATGCTTTACATTTTTTTTTCTTTTTTTTTTTAATACTCCACTGTTTCTCCTCCCAGGGTGAGGGGTTTGGAGGAGGGAGAGCAGGAGGAAAGCTGCAGTCAGGGGCAGTTGCATGTAGATTCCCTGGGTGGTTGTCTCTTCTTCTCCTCCATGAACAAAAACAGACCCTCAGGGAGAAAAAGAAATACAACACAGCCACTCTGACTGAGCGAAGTTCCCATGACTTCAGAAACCACAAGGCCGAAGCTCACGCTAAAGAGGAGCGTGGGGAGAGAGGAATCTCTTGGACTCTCATTCCCGACCTGGGGCTCGAACAACTAACCCCTTCCCTCCGTGCACGCACAGGCCTGGAGAGAGGGTGGGAAAAGCGCCTCCAAAACAACCTCTCTGCTCACTAAAAAAGCAAGCAGGGCAAATCAATGTGGTTTGGGAAAATGCTGCTGCCTTTCTGCAATGCCTGTGTGACACCAGCCTGCAGCAGAGAAAGAAAGAAAGAAAGAGAGAAAGAGAGGGAGAGGGTGAGAGGACCCAAAAACCTCACTGTTGGGAGGGTGATGTGCTTCAAACCCGCTGTCCTTGGGGCTGGAGCAGCAGGGGAAGCGGGTCTGCAGCTCTGCTTGGTGCCAGGAGAGCGTGGGTGCATCTCCACTTCCCCTCGGAGGTTCCTGTGAGCTGGGGGATGACAGATGAGCCACTCCCTGTCCCCTCTGCCACACGCTTCCCTCGTGGGCACGAGATGAAAGGTGCACACACACAAAGCACGGCGCTCCCCGGCAGCGCCGGCGCGTTACCCAGCGCCAGGATTTGGCACCGGTGGGCACCCAAAGCAGCGGCTGCCAGGGAGCTCTGCGCCAGGCGGCTCCATCAGAGCCTCCCCTCCACACACAGGAGGTTTGGCTGCCTGAGTTTTGACACCAAACCTTCCTTCCCCTGGCGCCACCGCTCTTCACAGGGGCACAGCTGGCATCAGCCACCACCACCACGCTCTTCTCCCCTTCCCAAGCCAGAGAGCGCGAAGGAGGCAGGCACGGCTGGCCAGTCCCACGCTCATGCCTGGCACGGCCACCACTGTGGCCCTCCTCACCCAGACACCCAGCAAGGGATGGCTTGGCTATGGTTTCAAGCTGGGGCAGGAAAAATAAGAGGGATGAGAAGGGGAACAAAAAAAACCCATCTCCTTCCAGCCACAAAGGGCGAAAAGGGAGAGCTGGTGGGGGGGAGAGCGAGAGGCGGCGAGCGCGCTGCAGTCCCGCAGTGACCCCAGGGGAACGGAGTGAGTCAGAGCAGCCATATTGAGCAGGAAATTACTCACAGACGTGGCGTTCCTGCCTCTCGGTTCCCAAGAGAATCGGCCTTTTGTAAATGGTTCCTCTGTCAGTGCAGGGGGGAGGGGGACGGCTGAGGCTGTGCTTTCCTGTCAGCTCCTTCCCTTCCAGCAGAAACCCGAGCCCTCCCTTCCCAAATTTAGAAGCCAGATTGAAGCTGAAATTCCTGCTGCCTGCCCTGAGCTCTTGGAGGAGCATCTGGGCAAGTGCACTGATCCCCCACAACAGCTGGGGTGTACCCAGCTCCCCTCCTCTGCACACCCACAGGCAGCCCTACATCACTGTCCTCTACAGCCCCTGTGTGGCAGGCACCACAGGGATGCTCCCAAACCCTCCTCAGGTACCACACACACCCCTTTGGCAGGCAAAGGCAGCAGCAGGGGAACAACTCCAGCCAGCTCTGCAAAACTCACCCTGTTCCAGAACCATGTGTTCAGGTCCAAACCCACCCTGCAGATTTCCCAACATCAGGTCAACTCATGCAAAATTCAGTGCCGTGCCTGGGCGTTCCTCTAAGGAGGATGCCATGGTGGGTTCAGCCTGGGCATCATCTTGCTGCTGCTTTAAAAGCCTGATGTTTAAATACATGCCTGGCAAACACTACAACAGCGTATATTCATATTCCTGAAACATCACCTGGGAGCTGAGAACAGTATCTGCTCAAGAGAATATTCTCTCAGTTGACAGAAAACAACCTTCCTCAGTTGTAGTCTGAAACAAAACCTGCTCTCATGTCGGCAAGACCCACTACGGGAACTCCTGTGGTGTTTGTTACATGTTTAACACCTTTAAAGGAGAGCTGTTTCCAGATTACAAGCTCAGAAGAAAATTATATCGTTCATTTATTAAAGTCTTTAATCCCTTCTATCTTTTTTCCCTGCTATTTTGTTTTGTTGTTGATTCTGGAGAGAAAGCATTTGGAGGGCGCTGAGGCTGCCTCGCCCCCCCTAGTGGCAGTCACGGCCTTCCCGGGTGCTTGGGAGGGAAAAAACCCAAGTTATAAAAGGAAAATCTTCATAAAAATGAAGCAGTAACCCGCACGGAGATGCACTGAATACACCATGGATTTGGTAATGCAGGTTGCTGTCGTCCCTTTCAGCTCGCGGCAGGAGGGCCAAGAGGGCTCCTTGCCACCAGGTGGCACTGGGGATCTCGGAAGAAACACTGAATTCCATGATTCACAACAAATGTGCGGAAAAGGAGCTCAAATCACTTATTTGAAAAGCCTACTAAAAAGCTGACTTTGTGCAGGCAGAAGCAGAGTGACCTGAAGCAGCAGGATTGTGCTGGGTACTTTAAACTTCACCTGTCAACTGGGCGCTGCAGAATCTTCTACACACGTTCCAAGAGATGTACGGTTTTTAACAGGTCAGTGCACTGTCTGGATATCACAGAGGCCTAAACTAAAATAAATCTTTGACCATCTTGGCTCCTGATTTCCTGTCCTCATCTTGATCTCTTCCACCAGCACCTCTTTATTACCCATGGTATGATTTATCTTGGCATTAAAGGGTTACACCCTGTGAGGTGCTGAGTACCAACAAACCCTACCAGATTTAGCAGGACTTGACACAGCACCTCCTGGGGCTTGGGCCAAAGGCTCCTATAAAGATTTCCTACATGAAAGGCTAAGTTCATAGTCTGTAACCTCCCTTCCCATCTAATCACTAAATTAGAGAGGCGAGGAAGGGGGAAAGTGAACAGAACAAAAGGGAAGAACTGCTCTCTGTCCTTCAAAATTAATCCCATCAACTTCCTCCTGCCAGAGACAAGAAATCCCTCACCACAACAGAGCGGGTAGCTCTTGCTCTCCCTGTCCAGACTGTGCAGTGAGGGAACGGGGAAAAACACAGCCAAATCCTCCACTGATGCTGCAGGCAGCAAGCCGTGAGCTCTCTCACTGAGAAACAGCCCAGGGCTGCCAACAAGCTGAGGATCACCCTCCCCTCTCCAAAGGGCCCTGCAGTGTCTGAGCAGAAACAGTCCTGAGAGTGCTGCCAGCTGGGGGAATCTCAGCACCACCTCTGCTCTAGGTCAGCTGCAAATAAGGTGCATTTAATGGGCAACTCTTTTAGTAGAATCTGGAGGAGACAGAGAAGCACAGAGGTTTGAGAGCCTGCCCCAAGCAAGGGGAGGCCCAGGGCTGCCAGGCAGCACCCAAGGGCTGCAGGGAAGGGAGGTTGTCTTGGCAAGCCCAGTCATTTTGCAGCTCCTCTTCATCTTCCTAGTGTATCTACAGGAACCAGTCCTCTCCATCCAAGCTCCCACTGACTGATCCAAGTGATGATCCAAAGTTATTTGTTTGCACTTGTTACACCTCCCTTCAACTACAATCCACAGCCCATCCAGCTTAATTACACTTTCTTCTCCACATCCCTGTCTCAGCTCATTCAAGGAGAACACCTCTGCCATGCAACAATGGTTCATCTGCACAGTTCCACGAGAGCAAACAAACAGGCAAAGGAGGAAGAAAAAAACACTGCCAGAGCCAAGTATCTAATGTCAAGAGAATGTCCCTGTGGGACAAACCTTCCATTCCTCACCTCTGTAATGAAGAGGATGCACTCCAGGAACATGAAATCCTTATGGTTTTCATTTACCACCTTCTCATCAACAAAGTGCCGAGGCTCCAGACTCGGATGGTCTGAAAAGAGTAAGAGACAACAGGAAATAACCTGTATGGCAATCCCCTCCTGAGACCAAGTTCAACCAGGTGGTGTGCTGCCCCTCACCCAGAAGCACAACCCTCCCATCAGAGCTCTTTAAAAGGCAGCACAGAGTTGCTCCCTTCTATCTCATCTCTCACTCCAGTGCCTCTGCAGGGACAAAACTCCACAGAGCAGAAACTGCATTTTTTAGCACCAAAACCAAGATTCTCCTTTTAAAAAGCTTCATTGCAGTCACTGCAATAAAGACAGAAGTACTACACAAGGAAGCTTTCCATCTCCCAACTGGCTTTATTCGGAAAGCTGAGGTAAAAAAAAAAAAAAAAAATCCAAGCCCCAAACTCTCCTGCTGTATTATACACAAATCTGATATATTTGAATTTAAAAGTCAGCCCCAACTCCCATCATCCTTACAACCTAGACAAATGGGGCAGAGGGTAACCCAGGACACAAGAAGACTTTTATTAGTACCTATCAGCTGGGAACTTCCCCATATGAAAGGCAGGAATTGGAAGTCATCCAAGCCCCACACGCCCTGGCTGCCAGCAGGTTCCATCCTGTAGGTTTTTTGCAGTTTTCGCATCACTTCCAGGTACCTGAGACCAAAGAGAGCAGGAAGGGTTAAGGCAAGGCCTTCTCCTGTCTTTGACTTTTGTGAGGACAAGAAAAACCAGCTGGGGAAAGGACACAATTTATCACTTGTAAGCAGGACCCCCACATACAGCACAGTTCACAGAATATATATTCAGCTCTTCTGCCATAGAAAGAAGCCTGATGGTACCTAACACCAAATGCACAGAGAAATCCAGTGGCAGGGGTTTGTTTGATCTGCAAAGTCTTATGACTGTGCACATCCTTCCTCATCCCCACCGTTATTTGAAAACATTGACACTTCGCATCCCTTCACCAACTTCCAAAAGAGCACAGTTTTCTACCTTACAGCAATCACTACTTCCACTTTTCAGGTGGAAAATTAAAGCTGGAAGTACTATAGAAGGAAATTGTTTCCATGCCACCAAACAGTGATACAGCTGGGATTACATCTCTGGACTACAAACACCCATTCCACCAGTTTCATCACTATCAACTCTATCTCCTGGGCTGGAAACACATCTAGAGGAGCAGTGGAGGCCTGCCAGTTGCATAGATTTTTTATATTTGATGCCTGAGGAGATGTTAGATCCTCTGATCAGACACTCCTGTCTATCACAAAGCACAGCCTTACCCACAGAGTTCAGTAACTTGTGTTCCACTAAAGCAACTTTCCAGAAGGACACTGTGCCTCTGAAGACAAGGGGCCATCACCTCTTTTTGAGATAGTTATAATGGGTCAGTGTACAGTCCATTAAAATGTACATCTGCTCCTAATTTTGTCTAAAATTGTCTTCAGCTTTCCCATTCTACCCTTCCCCCCAAACAGCCCAATACTTCAGCCCTTCTCCTCCCATTACCTCACCTGTTAAACACTTTGAAGACAATGGCCATCTGGTCATCCACTCTGAGCACACCGATTTTGCAGAGGCAGCAGAGAAAGGCTGCAAATGCAGCTTCGTGCCCTAGAGTTAAAAGACATGAAGAGACATGACACAGGTGTCTCTGGCCCCCAGGACAACCTTTCTGTGGGCACCACAACAGCTCTTCAGCAATCACAGCAGTCACAGTCCCCTCTCAACCCTGTTGTCACTGTTAATGCCATGAGCTGACAATATTTCATCCCCCTGCAGCACCCACCCAAATTATACCTTCTAGACATTCATAAGGTGATCATTAACTTAGAGAAAAGAAGTTCTTAAGGGAAAACAGTTCCAAGTAGGCATGCTGGGAGCAAGGCAGGGACTTTCCCAGGAGCTTGGCACAGCAAGGGAAGTGGAGCACTGCAGAGTCATCTGTTTGAGGGATGCAAGAGAACCTCACATCTGCAAGCAAACAGATTTCCTCCTGCTACAAAAATATCTCCACGTTGGAAGGATGCAGATCCCACGACACTGCCAGGAACAGTTTGTCCCAGAAGGTACTGGGATCTCAGGCTAAGCCTCTGCAGCTTGGCCCTCCAGCTAACAGCAAGGAAAAGAAACAACCAGCAAACCCAGAAATGCCTTTTAGTGGGAAGGACCACGGAAGAAGGGAGAGTACAACATCAGCAGTTCCACACTATGGACAGGTGCAGCTCCCAGTGTAGGAATAAAATGCACCCATAGTCTGGGCACTGTGAGCTGGGACATGGGCCCCTGACCTGGGACACACGGGATGGGAGGAGAGGTTGAATTTCCTTCTCTGAGTTGACCAAACCCCATCCAGCCTTTCCAAGAACAACATCTCCCCCTGGTGCCAGTGAGCCGCAGCCAGCACTGCACAGCCTCCAGTCCTTCAGCCTTTACCCACAGCCTCCTCTTCCTCTCCCTGCCCAAATCCAAAGCCATGTTTCCTTGCACTCAACCCGCTCTTCTGCTTTTTTGGGGAGGACACAGCTATTCTCCAGAGAGGAGCAGAGCATGCAGACAATTCTGCATTTAGTTCTCACTGAAGCCTGTGTGGTTACTTCACCTGCAATTCAGTATCTCCTCAGGTGCTTCTAACTTCAGATTTCAAAGTCCCTCTGTAAGCAGTGATTCTCTTCTAGGGACCATCACACCATTATGATGTCCCACTAGAGACACCTCCTACTGAACATGAACAAAGTTCTCACTCTAGTTCCAATTCAAGCTAGTATATTTTATCCCTTTAAACTGCCTGCTGCAGGACTGCTGCATGCAGTCCTACAGCTCATCCCAGAACAGCTTGGTTCCCATTTCCTTGGATGAGATGTGAAAGGGTGTCACAGCTCCAGCACAGCTCCCAGCCCTCAGTCACAGCCCACACAGGGCAGAGGGGTGAGGGGGCCCTAAAAAGAAGGTGCTCATTTCAAGTTTGCCATAAATATAGTGGTAATGATATATTTAAATAAATACAGCACCCAATTCCAAATGTCCCTTCCTGACAAACCCAGCCGTGGCCAGTGTGCAAGCCCAGGTACCTGTGCCATAGTCAATGCGGGTGGAGTTCCCCACGGATTCCTTCAGGTACACAGCCACTTCTGGGGCAGCATCAGCCAAATGCTTGGGAATCACTGCTGACACCAACTTTTCTGCCTCCTGAAAGACACAAAAAACTCCCCTGGGTGAGCACAGATCTGTCACAGTCCCCAGGGACAAGGCACCCTGTGCTCAGATGCTGTCACAGTGTGAGGGCTGCAACAGTGCTCTGCAATGCCTGGAGGTAGCATGAGAGAGGAGCAAATTATCCTCTTGGAGAAGTCATCTCCAGAGATAGACAAGTCAGGGAGAGCTTGTCCTGAGACCTATTCAGGCCACACACATCCTGTAGGGCAGAAAAGCCTCATCACCAAGTACATTGAACCAGTTACCCACTGAGCCATCTCCAGAACAAAAGCATCACTAGAGCAGCAGAGCAGCTGCAAGGCCACTGCTGTCAGGACTGGGGCTGTGCCACCTCCAGAGCTTGGTGGGCAGGACAAGTCTGAGCTGAAGGAATTTGAGCAGTCTTCCCTGATCTTTCTCTCATTTTGTGACACAGTGGGCAGTTACAAAGCAAAGGAATTCCTTTGGCTTGGACAGCCCTTGTGACTCATCCAGAACTTGGAGACCCAGCCAAGAGCATTTACATGGCCCATATGCTCTCACAAGAGGAAAAGATAGCACCAAGTCTACGCTAAGTGATGTGTATCAAGGGGTGGATCCTTCAAGGCTTATCTGAGCAATTCCTCTGTGAGCTGCTTGGCTGCCACACAGTGACAGAGCCATTCTCCCACCCCTGCTGGGCACACTGCCCTTCTGTGGAGCTGCAGGTAACACTACACAGCACAGACATGCTCACCTGGTCTAGTTTGGCGTACCAGGTCCTGAAAGCTTTGTTCCCAAAGCGAGAAGGTTGATCCACTGGCGGGGTTTCATCGATCCATCTGTCGAGGGTGTTCAGCAGAGCCACCAGCTTTTCAATGGGCTACAGAGAGCAAGAGGGTGAGGGGTCACAGGGACATAAAACAGAGCAGTCCCTCAGACTCTGACATCTCTCCCTTGATGGGAGTCATTAAAGCCCACACCATTTTTCCCAAGAGATGCACGTGGAAATGGGCTGTGCCAATCCTCCTCAAAATGCAGAGGGGACAGAAAAACCATTCTTCCCTGCAGGAGAGCAGTCCAGTACAAAGCCCAGCCTAAAGCTGACTCCTCAGTCACCCACACAGTCTTCTGTGGGCTGTAACAGCACTGTGCTCCAAAATCTCTTGGAGAAGAGCTGCAGAACAGTCCTCACAGGACTGAGAGGCAGGGAAGGGACCTTCAACACAATAACTCAGGCTCAACATCTTAAGGGTCCTGCATTCCCCGTAGGATAAAGAATAGCACATATACAGTCCTATGCATCCTCACCACTGGCTGATGATGTGATTTAAAGGCCCTTCTCAAGGCTCTAGTAATTGTCCTGAAGTGTCTCTTAGGAGCCAGGATTAGCAGTTGATGCTGTTAAACCACGACACATTCGTACAGCAAGTCAAGCTTTTCAGCATAATTCCTGTTGCATCAAACTCCTACCAGCCAGACCACCAGGCAGCTCCAGCCCAGGGACACCCACTGCATGTGGCAAAATAAAACCTATCCAGGGGAAGAGGCAGCTTGGTTAGCTCACCAGTGCTCTCATCAGAGCAGGAATGAGAAACTCTGAGAAATGTCTCAACTAAAGCACAAAGCTGATGGGAAGACAGCAACAACAGCAAGACCACAGCCATGTTTCTCACACCCAGTGCTGGAAGTGAGGGACCCATGTGGAAGGAAAAGAGGTGCAGCAGATGGCATAGCACAATGTCAGACCAGATCTGGCCAATGCACACCATCTCCCTGCATGGCCCAAATGGCTGGAGAACAGCTACACCCCCCATACCAAGAGGCAACACCACAGGCAGCACTTTTAGCAGCTCCAGACAGTTCCAGGAGGCTCTGCTGACAACTGGTCAAGCCTGCCAGAGGCTCTGGGATTCTCCCTGCCTGACTCCAAGCAGCTGGAGAGCCATCAGCCGCCACAGCAGCTGGCCAGGCCCCGGGCAATGTAGGCTCCTCTGTCTCGAGAGGGGATTCCTCCTTCAAGGGGACAAAGAGGACAGCAGAAGCGGCGGCTGGTTTGACTTTGCTGGAGGCATCGACCGTGTGAAGCTGGCTGGTCTCCTGGGTTGTGGTTCAATTCTTCACGCTGCTGTCGGGAGGACAAGGAAACAGCAGAGCCCAGCAAGTTTCCAGCCCTTGAAGTGCCACTCGGAGGGGGTGGGCAGAGGCAGGCATGGCAGAGCTGTGCTGCCACTGAACCAGGTGCAGGTCACTCTTGGGAGGAAGGGTCTCATGGCAGACTTAGCCTTCCACAGACAGTGACTCCTGAGGTGCCATCCCAAGGACATGAAGGGATCAGCCAGTGGGGAACAAGCAGGAGAGGGATCCTCCCACCCCATGACCTCCACATTTGGCCACTGAACCAGACCAGAGACTGGGACAAGACCTGAGCACACCGAGAACACAAAAAAAGGGGACAAGACAGCCTAAAGCTCTGGGCGACCCTGGAGGCACAAACAGACCAGTGCCCCACATACATATGCACTGCAGCCCCCTCTGCTTCATTTCTCTGCTCCCGAAACACTGTAGGAATCAAACACATTCCCATTGCACTGGCCCACGTTTGGACTTAGCCCTTCTCCTTCCTGGCTATTGCATTCCCCTCCAATTAAGCAGCAGCATCCCCAGCACTGGGTTGCATTAAATAATTAAATCGTGCTGGTGATTTATCCGCCGGCACCAGCAGCTCATTATGAGCAGCCACCGTATTTCAAACCCTCTCCACGAGCACTCGGTGCTGCCTGGATAAATGGCTGGCATGGACCAGCTCCTTCCCTGGGGAGCAGAGAGCCCAACCTCCCCTTCCCCACTCACTGGCTTTAAAGGGATTAAAATCCCAGCCCCACTGAACACGGGAGAGCAGGACCCAGCTGCTGGCTCAGCCACATCAATAAATAATTAAAGAGCTGCGGCTCATTTTGGGCTCAAGGCCCTTTGAAAAGGGGGTAACTAAAAGAAGCAGCTTCCCATTGTCCAGCAGAGGAAGCCTGTACATCCAGGGCTGACCCCTGTGGGGGAGAAAGGAGCTTATGGGAACACAGCCATCAGCACCACTGCAGCCTGTTTTGCCTGGCTGGGTTTTTAAGCTCTATTTTTGCTTTACCTTTCCAGTGATCAAAGCAAGGGCAGCCTCCCCCCTGCTCTCCTTGCTCTTCTCATTGTGCTGATTTTGCATCTCCTTGACCCTGAGTCTGCCACCGGTCCCAAAGGCAAACCACAGGGCTTCCTATGGAGCACAGACCTGTCAGCAGCTCTCAAGAGCAGGGGCCAGGCAGACAGAGGTGCTGAGGAGGCATCACGGCAGCCAAAGCTGCCCATGGCGACCAACTCTCTCCCTCTGGGCTCCTCAGGCCCTGTCAGAATGGGAAGCTGCTAAAATCAGAGCATTTGCTGTGTCCCCCACTTCCTTCCTGGAAGCAGAGCAAGCCACAAGACCGATCAGTTTCCCCCAGTGCATTGGGCTGTTTGATGGGAAGGTCTGCTCCTTCCATGGCAAAAATTAACCTTGCCCTCCTCACTGCACTGCACCTCTGATCCAAGCCACTGCTCCAGGCTGCAGCCCCAGCAAGTTGCTGATGGATCCCCACGTGGAAAACACTCCCTCCAGGAGGGGAAGGCAGGTCACAGCCTATCACTCACACAACCTTGTTCCAGACACAGTGTCTGTGCCAGAGTCTGCTATCAGTGCCTGTCAGATGCCTGCAGCAAACCCTGGACAGCTCCACACAATGTGTCAGTAGGAGCAGTGCAAGCTCAGCAAGTCTCCAAGGGGGCTCAGCCTCCACAGGATCCAGCAGAAAGGTTGGTATCGACATACACTCTTTGGAAACCACTAAGCTGCCTCTTTCAAAGCAGAGCAGACCATACTTCCATTTTTTATTCTGTGGCAAAGCAATACCAGTAAGTCACAGTGTATATGCATTCAGCAGGAAGGATTTCAGGAGGTCATTTGCCAAAGGAAGGTGTCCCTGGCATTTGATCAGGGAGGAAGATGGGATGGCACAAAAGCACATCGGTAGCAGGTACAGCAAAAGAGAAGAAAGCTGAGCAGAGATGCAAGAAGAGGCCACGAGGGGCTGAGCCTTTAAAAGCATAGATAAGCAGTTTGATCTACAAAGGAGCCTGTGTGAACAAGCAACCTCATCAACAAGACAACCCTGGGGATGCCCCACCTGTGCCTCAAGTCACAGGCTTCTGCTCTCCTCAGTGTGCAGGGAATGAGATTTGTTCCCTGTCACTTCCCAAGCAGTTGGGATTGTGTCTCTTGTTTGTTACTTGGACTGGGACCATGGATGGAAAACACTCACTCCAAGAGGGCTCTTCTACAGACACAGCCCTGGTACGGCTTTTCCTGACAGCTCAAAGAGCTTGTGAAGAGGGTTGGGTTCCGCCCCCCCCCCGCCCTTTGTTTTGCTCATTTTTAATGCTTTGTTTCCCTAGAAGTGCTCTGTGAATGGTTGGGAACAAGCGAGATCATGACAAAGACAAAACTCGAAGGTGAAATGCAAACAGCAGAAAGCAAGAGCAGCATTTGACAGCAGTTTCTACCTAATTGAAGGAACAAAAGAGGGGCACAAAGCCTGTTAGAGAGAAACTCATTATCCCTGATCCCCTCCATGAACTACAGGGGAGTTTCTCATTCATACACTGGCTCCTAGAAGGGAAGGCTGGACACAACACAGTACTTCAAACATGAAGACTGGATTAAACACCACCATCAGCTGCCTTCCCACACCAGAATGAAACTAAAAACACAGGGCTCAGTCTGCTGCCTATTTTGCCTAGATCTTTATACATCACTCTCAGCTTTCTTGCACAGCTGTGATCAGTAAAAATGTATCCAAGAATCTCCTCAATGCAGCACAGACCAAGGGAGGGGGATTCAGTGTGTAACAAGGAAGCAAAGCTCGTG
Organism: Hypocryptadius cinnamomeus; assembly: GCA_013400635.1. NCBI lineage: Eukaryota > Metazoa > Chordata > Aves > Passeriformes > Zosteropidae > Hypocryptadius > Hypocryptadius cinnamomeus. The sequence goes on along the minus strand of VYZP01011545.1, from coordinate 57,934 downwards.
GCCAAGGTGTGCTCTGTGGACTGGCAGCACCCAGAGAGCTCTCAGGGCAGCACTGACACCACTGAGGGTGCCTGCCCTTTCCCTCTGGCTCCACTATGCCCTGAGAAGGTGAACAGCCATTAAAATTGGCTCTGGCAGCAGGCAGGGACAAGTGACAGCCACTTTCATGCGAAGGGAAAACCAGGTGCTTTCTGCTTGACACCTTGCAAGGGGCAATCCTGCCCCACAGGTTAAACCTCCCAGCCCAGCTGAAATCTCCCAGGCCAACCCAGATCCCTGTGAGCTCTGCAGGCCCCGGGACTTCTAGCACGACCCTGGGCAAGGCAGGTGCAGCCAGTGACACACCTTGAGGTCACAGCTGTCCAACCAGAGCTTGCATAACTTAGCTACAGCCTGGGCTGAGGAGATTGGTGCAATTAACACAGTCTGAGCAACGAGAAGGGACAGGGAGAGAAGTGCCCACGGATTTCCCTACAGAAAAACCACTTGGGGAACAGGAATGGTACAGACATCCCAGCCTTTTGCCTGCAACCAGGAGGGAATATCACATCTTCAAAGCATCACTTCTGCTTCTACCCACTTGCTCAATTTCCCATACACCAAGCACATCCAGAGTCTCTGCATCCTGAGGGGAGGATGGCACCCTGATATTTGCATCCCCAACCATAGCTCAACCACATTCAATCTCCCTTGCTCCCAGATAAATTAATTCATTCCTCACCCAGAAAATACTCACTGTAGAGGCAAAAAAAGAAAAAAAAAAAAAGGTGAAAAAAGGCAGGAAAGAAGTAACAAGGGGATCCAAACTCTTGTCCTACCTCTGAAACTTTGTATTCACAGGTCAGCTTCTTGCCCCTGACACCTTCATTCAGAGTGAGGATGAAGCCCATGTAGTCTGCATATGCCTGTGAAAACACCAAGAGGGCAGAGCTTCAGGGAGAGCCCAGGGTCTGTCAGAGCATAAAACACAGCACAGGAGCATCCTGCATCCCAAGGGAACCTCTCCCAACACACAACACTGCTTCCTTGGAGACACCTGGGGGTGCAGGGCTTGCTGTGAAATTACTGCTCTTTTTGGCAGCCCCAGAAGCAGTAGGCAGGTGGCGATTGCATCGCTGCGAAAATTACAGGAAGGAGAATCCTAAAAATGCTCACACTGACTCCAAAATCACTCCCTCAGCTCCCATCAGGTCAAATTCAAACCCCTCAGTTCTGCAGAGTCTCAGCTGTGCCCAGGCATCGTGCTCTACACTGCTCCTCCCAGACCTGTCCTGTCACCTTCCCTTTCTCCCTTGGACTCTAGCCCTGTGCTCACAAAAGGGAAGTGGGAGACAGCCCAGGCTCCTCACTCCTCCTCTCTTGAGATTTGCTGCTTTGGAAGCATCATCTCCAGTGCAGCTCCACAGCAGCACACTGCCACTTCTCCCTCCCTGCCTCAAAATCCTGACCAGGAGCAAGTCCTTAAACCCAGGAGAGTGAAATTGGAAGCTGCACCCAGAGGTTTGCTTGACACCTGGCTATAACCTCAGTTTCTCTCAAGACATCTCTCATCAGTCATCAAGCAAGAATTTGCTCCTAAGAGGTGGGACAAGTCTGGGCCAACACCCCAATCCCTCAAAGGCAGAACCTGCTTGTTCCACCAGCTCCACACAGGCTGTAAACAAAAATTATCCAGGAAATTGAAGGGCTCAGCTCTAGAGTCCTTTCCAGAACAGCACAGTGGGAAGGAACCAAGCCCGGCTGGTGCTACCACAGCCAGGCAGCAGAACCATGTTTAAGGTGAGCTCAAACAGGGCTGGGTAAATCCAGTTTGGTTATAAAGTACAGGCCAGGTAGGATGAAACAGTCACCAGCTTCTCATCCAGCTTGTTGGGAGGAAGCAGTAATCATTACTGCCAAGTAATTTTCCTACAAACAAGCACCAACTCTTCTTCTTTAAAACACAAATTCAATTACTTCCCATTCTCTGACCATGCCTCCTTTACTTCCTGGCTGTTCCCAGACCAGACCTGGCTGCTACCAAGAGATCAGCAGCATTTCCCAGTATTCCCTGTCCCCAGAGCCATACCTGAGATCGCTTCCACTTGGCCATGTCAGAAACCACATTTATCTCCTTTTTGGGGACCATGAAGCATTGCTGGGCAGGAGGAGCCACCTCCTCAGAGGTGCCTGGGAGATACAAAAAAAAGAGATAAAACAGAGGCACTGGGGAAGGAGAAATCCTCTATTTTTCTTACTTAGAAATGAGTTTTATTTCTTAGGAGATACAAAGCACACAAATCCATCCCACCTGGGCTGTAATCTCACCAAGTCCTCCTCATCAACATCCTCCTAAGGACACTGCAAGCCTTCAGACAGAAGCATTATGTCTGTTTTCATTGTTAAAGATTCATTTCCCCTTCAGACAGAGACTAGTGCAGGAGATAACAAAAGCAACATCCAGCCAGTTTAATTATTTCTGTCTAGTGCAGCCAAGCCTCAGGTCATGCTGAAGCACTGAGCTCTCCCACAAACTAACTCGGTCTTGTTTTAAAGTGTTAAGCCTGACCTTCATTCCTCTAGAAAGGATAATTCCTGCATGGACAAGCTGGATCAGTGCAATAAAGGCAGCCCAGAGCCACAGCCCGGGGTCCAGGCAGCACCAGGACTTGGGGGATGATGGGACACTGCCTCTTCCAGGTGGAAGCTATGAAGATCATTTAATTTCAAAGCCCTCTCAGAGCCTAGGATGCAGTATTTAATGCAAATGTGAGTTGCTAATGAATTGGAGGGGATCTTTTCCCCAGCATCTGAACCTAGGGCCCAACCTGCAGAACCAGAAAAGTTCCAGGAGATTTAAAGTAATTTGTATTATGCTCCTGTAGAGTGCAACTTTTAATAGAAGAGGCAGTGCAGAGAGCACTGTCAAGGAACCTGGACACTAATGTCAATTTATGAATTCTGTCAGAGTCACTCAGTTCACCTTTTTAAACCTAGAAAATCTGCATGCACTTATGCAGCACCAGCTGCCCTGACACACTCCAGCCACTGCTGTCCTCAACCCAGCCAGTTCAGGCACTGTCTCCCTAACAAACACCACCAAACTCCAACTCCTTAAAATATCATCAGCTGCATTTACATAGAAAACACCATCCAGAAGCATCAGCAGCCTTTTCCATAATTCTCTCTAGCAGGCAGATCAGATTAAAAGGGATCCAAAGTCCCAGGAACCACACAGAGTCCACTGTAGATTTGTCATACAACCTTTGACAGTCATTTGACTTCTCTGCCTTTCACATTCCCCATGCAGAGAACAAATTCAGCCTCATCTCCTGCCCTGAATGTTGCAATGTTCGGTTCATTCCTGCAGAAGTTACAGCAAAACTTCCAGGTATGAGGATGAGAGGAACAACATGTGATGAATTTAAATTACAGACACGTGTGTCTCTCTTCTGAAAATTCAGCACACAACTCACAGCAACTGGCACCACACCAACGGAGCTCTGCTTTTAAGAGTTTATAACATGAAAACAATGAAAACCTCCCAAGCAGTGAAGTGAAAAGGGAAACACTGATGTGTCCATCAATACCGGTGACACATAAATGCCAGGACAGTACCCTGATCTGGTGTTTGCCATTCACAGAACTCCTTTCCTCTCTTTGTGTTTGTTTCTCAGCCATCACTGCTTCTGACCCACACTTTGTGCAATTCCTCTTGGTGAGGAGACCAGGAATAGTCAAGGAAGGAAACAGTGAGGGCTGCAGGGGTTACAGTATTCTGGGATGAGTACATAGGAGCCCAAGCCTACGGGTATGATGGAGTGCGGCAGGTCAGCTTTATGAGGAGAAGCAGCTTGGACACAAGAGACACTTTCAGGTCTGTGTCACGGTGTGAGGAGAGGGAGTCAAAGGCTCCGCATCAGAACCAGGCACAAAACCGGGCTGGGGGTTCAGGGATCCCCGATCCAGAGGCTCAGTCCCGACCACCGACCTCGCCCTGGGGTGGTGCCAAGACTCGGGGGCCCCAGGTCCTTCACACCCTCAGCAAATCGCCCCCTTTCTCTCCCTCTCTGGGCCGGGCGCTGCTGCCACCGCCCCCCGCAACCCGGGCCCGGCGCCCTCGGCCCAGCACCCCCGGAGCATGGGGCCCTGTACCGGCGCTCCCCGGCCCCGAGCACGCCCCTGAGAGGCCCCGAGCGCATCCCACAGCCCGGCGGTTCCTAGAGCCCCTCGGCCGCCCCTCACCTGTCCGCCGCTCGCTCTCTGCCATCTTCCCGCAGCCCGGCCCGGCCCGGCCGCCCCTCACCTCCCACCTCCGCGCACGCCGAAGCCGCCGGCGGCCATCTTTGAGCAGGGCACGCCGCCCGGCCCTGGCGCTCCCGGGGCTGTCACACCGCCGAACGGCCCCTGCCGGCCACCGTCGTGCTCATGCCGCCATGTTTGTGCAGGGCGCGGCCCTCCCTGCCCACACCGGGGAGGAACGGGTGTGCGCGAAGGGCAGTGGAGGGGCGAGAGACAGGACCCTCCTCACCATCTCCGAGACAAGGCAGCGGAGAGAGGGGCCGCAGGACGGCTCCGCCAGCGGCCGCGGCGCTCCTTCCGCTTAAAGCATCACTCTGCCTTTCCCAAAGATGGCAACGCGGGATTCGCCCCACTCCAAGATGGCGGCGGGGCGGCCCCGCCCCGGGGCGGTGGAGCGGCGGCGGCCGGGGTGTCCTTGCGGCGGGCCCGGGGCCCGGGGTGCGGGGCCATGCTCGCCTTGGTGGCCAGGGCTGCGGTAAGAGCGACACCGGGAGGGGCGGCTCCGCTAGGACCGGCCGGAGACGGGGCGCGAGGTGGCGGTCGAGGGTCGCTACATCGGGCAGGGGACGGAGTGGGCGGGCGGCGAGCCCGGCTCCGTGCGGGGCCTTTAGCCGGGGCAGCGCAGGCGGTGGCTGCTGGCAGTGCCGCTGTCCGGCCCCGCGCCCCAGCCCGGAGCACAAGCCGGGTCCCCGGTCAGGGCCGTGCGCTCGGATGGGCTCGGTGCCACCTCTCCCGGGAGCGGGGCAGGGACGCTGCCGAAGTCAGACCCCCAGGCCCGCTGGTTTCTTCCCGTGCCTGGCGGCAGCGTGCACGGTGCAGCTGTCCGGGACGGAGATGACAGTCCCAGAATTGTCAGGGTTGGAAGGGATGGATCTCTGGAGATCACCCTGTCCAACTCCCCTACCAGCGCAGGGTCACCTGGGGCAGGTGACACAGGAACGTGTCCGGGTGGGTTTGGAACTTCTCCAGAGGGAGACTCCACACCATCCCTGGGCAGGCACTAGGGCACAGTGCTCTGCCATCCTCAATGTAAAAAAGTTATTCCTCATGTTGAGGGCAGACTTGTGTTTTGGTTTATGACCGTTGCTTCCTCTCCTGTCACTGCGCACCACTGAAGAGAGTCTGGCACCACCCTCGTGACGCCCACCTTGGTGATATTTATATGGATTGTTGAGATTCCCTGTCAGCCTCCTCTTCTTTGGATTAAACAGGATGAACTCACACAGTCTCTCACTCTCCTCATATGAGAGATACTCAAGTCCCTTAATTATCATTATGTCCTCCTCTGGACCCTCTTCACTGGTGCCTTGTCTTGTACTGAGGTGTCCAGTTGGGGCTGGACAGCAGGAAGGTGGCTGCTGGACAGGGAGGGGCCAGGGAAGCCCAGGCAGATGGTACTGGTGGCTCCCAACGTGCCCATCCTGCTGCACACACGGCAGAGCTGTCAGACCCCTGCCAGGCTTGGGAGCTGCTCTTTGCAGTCCCTTTCAGGTCCTGACAGGAGGAGACAGAGCAGCAGAACAGCAGCTACAGTGTGGATCCACTCACAGTTACTGAGGGACCAGGCAGGGCACCCAGTTGTCTCTGGGTTTAAGGGGCACTCCAGATTAAGATGTAAAAATAAAAGACAAACCTCTGACATCCTGGTACTCAATTCTGTGGCTGTGCTAAGAATCAGCTAGGAAATTCTTTCTGCCCCCCAGCAGGTGGATTTCCTTTCCCATCAGCTTTGCAGGCTCTAGAAAATGTTCTTTGCTGTGTTGGAAGGTGGCTCAGCAGCGATGCCAGCCCACAGGCTGGCCCAGTCTGCACACCCCGCTCCACTGGTGTTGATTTTCCTGCTGCTTGTGGGGAGGGTTGGGCTGTTCCCTCTGTTTGCTGCCAGCTGTCCCCTCAGCTCTGATCACTGTTCCTTCTCCCACCAAATCCTTCAATTTAACCCCAAACCAAACAAGCAGGGGACAGAAAAGAGGGAAGATAACAAATGCATTCCACATTTTAACATACAGTGGCTTCCATGGGTTTGTTTTGGCATTTTCATTGTTACCCCATGGAAAATCTGCAGCTGTTTGTTTGGGATCATCATACTCTATTCAAGCTATGCAGACTGTGCTTTCTGCCCCTCAGTTCATTAGACACATATGAAGGAGGGGTTTTCACAAGGTATTCCTTGTGACTGCCTGGCACTCTGATTGCCCTGCTATGGAGATACTTTTTGTTTGGTTTTGGGGTTTTATTTAAGAGTTGACAACCCAGAACTCCCCAAAGTCTCAGCTTGCAATAATGACCACACATGCATGGGGAGTGAGGGCAGTTAAGGTACTGCCCATGGTGCCACCTCCAGGACATAAACTGGGGTCTCTCCTGCCTTATGTCCAGGGATCTCTCCCAACAGCCACAGCAGTTCTGTGGTCTAGGCAAAGGCTGAAGGAACAACATCCCCACTTTTGCCCTAGCTGGAGCCCAGAGCTTGGTCAGAGAGAGGCTCTAGCCAGGTATCGATGAGCTGCCTGGAGAGGCACCTTCAGGGCAGTTGTCACAATCCAGTAATCTGATAATTCCTGTCCCCTGCTGGGGCTGTGCCAGCCCTGGAGCCCTCTGATGGGAGCAGTCATGTGGCAGTTGGCTAATGAGGTGACGCCCTGCATGGGCAGCACATTGTCAGGTGGAAGAGGAGACCCAGACAGGCCGAGGGAGAGGTTTACGGTCTCTTCTGTCCTACCAGCCATGGATAGGAAGCAGAAGCAAGCAGAGAAGGTACAGTATGCCCAAGCTGCTGTGATCAACACCTTTCTTTTCCTCCCAGTCCCACTCTTCTTTTATGCTTCAGTAATTTCTTCTCCTGTTGTTTTTCTCATTCCTTCTCCAAACCTCATCTCACAGCTCTTCTCACAAAGGTGCCACAAAGACCCAGCTGCCCAAAACCAGGGCAGTTTCTAGGGGGCTTTGTCACCTTGTAGATTAGCTCTTTCTTCTCTGTGCTTAACTGCTGGGAGGAGGTGTGGGGACAGCTATTTTCTCACCGCTTTGGAAGTCAAAGGGAATGTTCTCAGTGGCTTTGCATTCTCAGTACACTGACAATGCAAAGTCCAGAGTCCTGCAGGAGTGTCTGATTCAGTAGATCCATGGGAGAGGGAGGAACTGGAAACCTTGAGAGAACTATTGAAACATCTTCAAGCTGAAGAATGTCCAACCCCATTCATGCAAAAGGATGTTGTTATTCTTTTTGGGGAAAACTGGTGAGTTGATTTCCTGGTGAGCACTTGGGTTTGCTCCATTATATTTTTCCAGCCAGGGAAGTGGTTGGTGCTTTTGCTCCCACATGACCCAGTTGGATCGCAGGAGCCTTTTGGCATCACCCACAGTTTCCTGAATAGACAGAGAAGAGGCATTTTAATCCTACCCCAAACTTAGCTAAATTCTGCCTCCTCAAAGCCAAAAGGGTAGTTTGATTTGGCACAAGGGTTCTGCTTTTTTAGCCTAATGCTTTTGTAAGAAATAATGAAAGTTTCTGATAGTACATAAGATGATTATTTTTTTCACAACTTTCTTCCCACTTACCGTGGGATGGAAGGCTTTGACTTTGTCCATCACATGGAGACTCTCAGCTGGAAGGTGTCCACAGAGTGGGGAGATGGGTCATTATCCCAGCAGCATTTTCTCTGAGGAGCTGAGAATAGGTATCTTGGAGATGGAGTTTCTCTTTCACAGCTTTCCTGGATGTCCTGCACCCTCTCCAGCTGGCACACCCATGTGCCCACAGAGAGCCTGGGATGGAGACTCCTAGACCCAGGTTCTTTGCTACCTCGGGGGAAGTTCTGTCTCGACATTTGCTCTGTGCTTTGCAGGCCAGGCCCCATGGCCTGCTGAAGCAGACAGCTCTAAACAAGACCACGGGCAGATTCCAGCTCCACCAGGAAGCGCTGCCCCACCTGCCCGTGCCACCGCTGCAGCAGACCCTGGATCGGTACCTGCTGGCCCTGCAGCCCATCATCAGCCCCGAGGAGCTGAGCCACACACAGGAGCTGGTGGCTGAGTTCCGCAAGCCAGGAGGCGTCGGGGAGAGGCTGCAGAAAGGCCTGGAGAGAAGAGCCAGGAAAACAGAGAACTGGGTAGGTCAGGGCTCTGGCCCCAGCTCTGGTTAGGGAGGGTGGAGGGTTGATGTGCATCTCTTCGCTGTCCTGCCTGCATCCACTGGCATCTGTGTTTAATGACATCACCTTCCTGAGAGGTTTGCTGCTGATCTCCCCAAGCTGTGCAAACTCCTCACCAGGACTTGGGTGAGCAGAGAGATTGTGGCAGAACTGGTCCTGCCTCTGGCTGCTGAAGGCTTGAACCTATCAGCATCACACAGCTTTCTCAAGAAGTTGAAGGAAACCCTTTCCTCAAGCCTTGCACCAAAAGCCACCCATATCTTGCTCAAATCCTCCTTTCCCCTTCCACCTGCCAAGTACAAAACCCAAACACTTCGTTTGCAAAGTGTGGGACAGAACTGGGGGCAGGATGCTGAGATCCATCAGCCAGAATTGGGTTGGACAGCAGCAGCAGCTCCCTGCATGTTTTCTTTTTCTATCCCAGCTCTCAGACTGGTGGCTGAAGACAGCTTACCTGGAATATCGCTTGCCAGTTGTGGTCCACTCCAGCCCAGGTGTGGTTTTACCTAAGCAGGATTTTCTGGATCGACAAGGTCAGCTCAGGTAAAATCCTTTTCTACCTTCCCTCAGGTTATAGGTAGGATGAGCTTTCTGTTCTCAACAGGGATGAGGGTATTAAGGAAGATTGGGAATGAGTAATGTGGTCCCCAGGTCTGAGCTGTCTATGCTTTTTGCTGTAAGGGCAAGGCTGCCAGGCTGTAAGGAAACTCCTGGTTGCACCAGACTAAATATTTCATCAGGGGAGAAAAAAGAGTTTAGTGGTTCAGGTATTAAACAGGGACTGAGAACCTACATTTAGGTCTCTGCTCAAGCACAGATCTTCCCTGGAAGATGGTCCCATCATTGGCTGAAGACATTGTGAGGATGTATTGGAGGCACTGTGATTGTGTGTGCAGTTACTTTTGTGCAGAGGCACAAAAAGTAGCCCAAGCATGTAAAGGAGATCACCCAGAAATGTCTCTGGAGTTGGCTAGTTTATAGGGATGGGGGAGCCTGACAGGGACTGTCCCCTATTGTGATTTATGGTTTGGGAAACTTCCCACTCCAAGCTTTTCCTTGCAGTCAGACCCTGCCATGCCCTCTCTTCCTTGTGAGCTCCCTTTAATTTTTAACCACCAGTAGCAATGTGTTGAATCCATCTGCAAAACAACTTCAGCACTGACCTTTACACAGGTACCTTTGCCACAGTTACCAGTCAGCACTGCCCTGGCAGATCAAAAGTACCAGCCAGAGGATCAATGAGGCTGGGAACAAATCCTCCCTCCCACCCCTCGATACACCTGAGCAGAGGATTAGCCTCACAACAGTGCAAGAGTACACAAATGTCTTGAAAGCTCCCTGTCATATTATTCACTCTTAAGTTTTCCAAATAATCTGGAGAGTTGCATATGCCCAACCAGTGGAATTCAGCAGCTGCATAAGAAGGTGGGCTCCTGTGTGTTTGGGTAGTTTGTGGCTGCACAAAGAAGTTTGACAGTGCAGCTTGAAATTCAAGCTTCCAAAAGCAAAAGGCAAATTTGGAAAGTGGTGGTTTTTTACTCCTAAACCTGGCAAAACTGCTGGCTGAAAACAAGTCAACCAACCTCTCCCATCTCCTCGAGCCCAAAGTCTGCTTCCAGGCTGTTAATTCTCTGGAAATGAACACAGACACTCTTACTAGTGTTTCCCTCATGTTTTGCAGTAAGGCTGAGGAATTTTACTTGAAAACTACTTTGCAGAATGTCTCATTTCACAGAACCCTTAGGTTCTTGGAGTTGTGTCTTTTGATCTTTCCTAGGGATGGGCAGGCTGAACCAATCTAAAGGATACTTCCTGCAAATGCCAAATGTTAGCACCATGTCACTCAGCCAACAACACAACCTCCTGTCCCAGTGACCTCCTGCCTCCTTCCTTCAGGGACAGGTGGGAGCTCCCATGTCAGAGAAGGCCAATCTAGCTAGGAGAAGGTCACTTCTAGCTAAGCAGCTTAATGTGGCATGTCACAGTCCTGCTGGGAGCTGGCATTGGCACTGTTTACGTTGATCCTGGTAAACACAACACCTCAGTGTCCACATGCAGCACATCTGCTTTGTTTCTAAGCCCTCAGTGCCAGAGGAAGAGTTATCCAGAGTTATGCCAGTTCTCCAGAGTTATGTTAGCAGCAGGATGTTCACTGGGGTAGGAACTCAGTCACCAGTGGTGTCTTGGATGCAGGGAGAAACAGCTGCATCTTGGCTTGACACTCCAAGGTGGCCCTTGGCCAGGGAAGGGCAGAAATTCCCTTCTCTTGGTGCTGTTTTAATGCTGAGAATCAGAACTCAGATGTGATAAAATTGTAACACATCAGTAGCAGTCACTGCTATTAGAGGGTCATTAATGCATGACTGAATCCTTCTTTCTTGAAAGCTGTCCAGAGTTCCTTGGCTGTGTAGTAAGACACCCAAAAAAAGCAAGTGCCACAGAGTAGGACTATCCAGCAATCTCAAATCACAGCCCGGAGTGGCTGTGTCAGTGAACCAGAGATGGGCACAACAGGGACTTGGCAGAAAGGCTGAGTTTTCTGAGGAGTAGAGAACAGCTCTGCTAATCCTCCTCAGCTCGTCCCTCAGCCCCAGAAATGTCTGTGCTTGATCTCAGCTTGTTGCATTTGGTATTTTTCCAGGTTTGCTGCCAAGCTGATCGAGGGTATCCTGGATTTCAAGACCATGATTGACAAGTGAGTTACTGACCCTCCTGAGAGCTCACACCTTCTTTAATGTCACAGAGAGGCTGAGCCTTGGCCATATATCTCCCACATAGAAAGGCCAGAGATGACAGCACAGATTTGGAAAGAGATACTGTAATCCCCAGTCTCCTCCAGTGGAAAAAAGCAAACTTACTCTTCTGTCTTCACATTCTTTGTTTACCTTAATGCTTTCATTGGCATGGGAACATGCTTGGAGGGAGCAAGCACAACTGACAGTCTCACAGAGCTTTGCACTTCTGTTTGCTCACAGGACAAGCTACAGCTCAGGCAGCAGGAATTTGAGTCTCTAACATTGGGTTCCTGGTGTTTCTCACCTCCCAGCTAGATGAGATGAGCTCTAGAGAAATTTGCTCCTCCATTACCCCTTTTCTTTTCGTCACCAGCAAATCTCTGCTGCACACGCCTTATTTAAAGTCCACAAATATGTTTACCAACACCAACAGTCAGACAAAGTTCAGGGTAGTTGGAATATGACTGCAGAAGCGAGTGATTGAGCCCCTGCCTAGTTCATGAATCACATCAGCACATCAGACACTCGTCACTCAGAGCTACAGCCATGGAGTAGGTCCAGAGACCTGCTTCTCTGGTGTCACAGAAAGGACAGTGTTTTTTCCTTTCCCAAATGAAAGGCCAGCAAACAGACACTTTTTGTAGCCTGTACTAAGAAAGCTGCTAGGAATGGAGAAGGACAGCCCCTTTTTATCCCACCAATACCTTTAAGTTTTGCCAGAGGGAGGGAGGGAGTGCAGCTGCAGGGCAGAGCCTGTGGCCTGTGTGGAAGCACAGGCCTGCTCACACTGATCTGTTCTCTCTCTCTCCTTCCTCCTTACCTTGCTGTGTGTCCAGTGAGACCCTTCCAGTGGAGTACATGGGTGGGAAGCCCCTCTGTATGAACCAGTACTACCAGATCCTCTCATCCTGCCGCATTCCTGGGCCCAAGCGGGACTCCATCGTCAACTATGCCAAAGGCAAAAAGCAGTCCAGACACATCACAGTGGTTCACAACTTCCAGGTAAGGCAACTGCTGGACTTTCAAGGTTTGTTGAAGTGCAGGTGTCCCTTCTGCTAGCTGTTATCCAGAGGAAAGGGAATAACAAAGTCTCTGGCCACAAGGTTTTTCTTACTAGGGGTATGTGCCTGCTCCCTTTATCCCCTTTGGCCAGCAGCAGAATTGCCACGTGTAAGCAACAGACTAGAGGCAGAAAAATGCTGTCTTCCTCTGTTTCTTGTCCCTGTAATTCCTGTCTCTCAAAGCCCAGAGATCATGTCTGCAACTGGAAACTGAAAGTGAAAATTGGATAACAAACCCTCCTACTGCAGCTTAGTCTCAGAAACAGGAATTCCTCCTTGGTCCTTGTTACCATGGCTTCATAAAACCAGGACTGTATTTATGCCCTGCAAAGGAAGCTGGACTTGGGTCTCTCAATTCTGAGCATCCTTCAAAAGTCTTGCAAGCTGAGTTCTTCAGCCAGGCCTTACCTTCTCAAAGTAGCTGTTGCTGGTTTCTGGGGCTAGACAGTTATCTTCTCTCACGGTCTGTCTCTGTCTTTGTACACTCTTCTCACCTTCAGTTCTTTGAGCTGGATGTTTACAACAGTGATGGATCTCCCCTTACTGCTGACCAGCTCTTCATTCAGCTGGAGAAGATTTGGAACACCTCCCTCCAAACAAACAAAGAACCTATTGGGATCCTCACCACCAACCACCGAAACAGCTGGGCAAAGGCCTACAACAACCTCCTGAAAGGTCTGTAGAGCCCCTAACACACAAGTGCTAACAAACACTGTAGATCCCTGAATAACAAATCTCCCCACTGTGCTCTGCTCAGTTCTTTCTTTTGGAAGCTTGTTTTGGACAGATAACGTGAGCCTTCCACCTTAAAGAAGCAATCGTTGCAATCTATTGTAATTTTTGGGTTGGGAGGTACATGTTCCAAGTGTGAAGTTTAGTGAAATCCCAGAGTTTGTTGCCTTGCAACTGAGTAGGATGTAAGAAAAGTGAAAAAGGAGGGTGAATGCAGCATGTTCACACCTGTAACAACCTAGCTGGCTGCAATTTTAATAGCTGTGTACACCCCCACTGAGGTACAGTGGGAACGCAGCACTGCGTCCTTCAAACCCACTCTTTCAGATTTCTCTCCTTCCAATGACACAACTCCCTCTTACTCACAGTTTGTTTCTCTCCCAGATAAGACCAACAAGGAATCCGTGCGTGCGATTGAGAAGAGCATCTGCACCGTGTGCCTGGATGCCCCCATGCCCCGGGTGTCCGAGGACATCTACAAGAGCCGCGTGGCCGCGCAGATGCTGCACGGCGGCGGCAGCCGCTTGAACAGCGGCAACAGATGGTTTGACAAAACCCTGCAGGTAAGAACTGATGCTCTAAAGGTACTGAAGAGGTGGCTCTGGAGGTGCTTCCTGAGACTACAAAAGTCAAAAAAATCCCATGAACCTTTTGCAGCAAAGGTCCTCATGTCAGGAGAGTGGAAAAACAAGGGAGACACGGAGTGGTGGCTGACGGTGTGAGATCCTGTGGTTCCCCCTGCAGTCACCAGCATTTGTTGCTGCCTCAGGGACTTCTTTTCTGCCTCTGCCCACATTTATTCAGTGCAGCAGGTCTTTGTGTTCCTTATAAATCAATTTTCTGCCTGCGGTCAACAATGCCTCATCTGCTCGGAGGCAGCCCAAACGATGGAAGGTCTGTTCCTTGGATCTCCTCCAGGCTTGTCACTTTTCCTGGTTCTGCCAGAAGCTGCCCAATGGCATTTTTAGTTTTTTGAAACATGCACTGCCATCCCACAGCATCCCTCTGATCTCTTCTCCATTCAGTCTTGTCAAGATCCTTCAACAGCAGCTGCTGTTGGAGCTTTTTCCTTCATTAGTTGGTGTATCCTGGCTTGCGGATTGTAGCAATGGTGCTTTAGAGGACTCTTCTCATACCTGCTGAACTCTTCAGTGATTTCAGCTGTTTTGTTCCTATTTGGAACTCTTCACCAAGGGGATAAAGTTTAGATGTTCCAGCTGATTGAAAAGTAAGGGTAAGCCAGCATGTGGCAATGTTATTCCTGTACTGTGGGTGCCTCTCAGTAAACCAGAACCAGTGAACATCTCTGTGTGGCCAAAGCACTGAGCACACCAATATGTCAGGGAATTCTGCAGAACTGTGACAGTGCGCTCAGATCTTCTGCACCTGCTGAAAGGATTCCACTGCTGTGCTGCTAAAGGAGTCCTTGCACTCTCAGTGTGCAAGGACAGGCTCTGATACAGACAGGGAGACACTGAGGTCTCTCTGAGTATCTTCTGCCTCACACACTGCCTGTCTTCAACACTGTCCTTTCATGCTTCTCTCCCAGTTCATCATTGCTGAAGATGGCTCCTGTGGTCTCGTATATGAACACGCTCCCTCTGAAGGCCCACCCATCGTTGCTCTTCTGGATCACATTGTGGAGTTCACGTGAGTCCTGCCCCTGCTTTTCCTCAGCATTGGAGATCCCTTATTGGCACTGTGAGGGGTGTGTCAGGCTGTGACCAGTGTCACAAGGTGTTAGGGAAGGTCTGCTGTGCATTTCTGTCCAGGCTGTGGCATTCCTAGCTGAGCCTTATGCCAAAGGTCTGGTCAAACAGAACCATTTCTCTGTGCAGGAAGAAACCTGAGACGGGCAAATCGCCTACAGTTCATCTGCCAATGCCCAAAAAGCTGCGGTTTAACATCACCCCGGAAATCAAGAATGACATAGAGAAGGCAAAGCAAAACCTCAACATGTGAGTATGGAGAAGTGGGTGGGTGACTGAGGGAGTAATTCTTGTCCCCCTTTGGAGCCTGTCAATGGTTTAAATGAGGCTTTCCCTACTGCAGCCAGGGAATTTTCCCAGTGACTTCTGGGCTCAACAGCATTTAGATGAGCTGAAAAGCACTGCCAGGAATAAGGTCAGAGGTGCTAGAAAGGGGTTTTTACTGATTCATCCCATTTGCTAAGGAAGAGCAAGGCTTTACTGGATCCAGCCAATAATACTGGAGTATAAACACACACATGACCATCTAACCTGGTGAAGATTTTCAGCAGTGGCCAAAAATTCTTACTTTTGTGGTGCTGCCCAAAATGATCTGTGTGTGCTGGAACGCTCTGTCCCTGCATGGGTCAGAATCCAGATGGCCTGTTCCTACTGAGCCTTGTGAAAGCAAATCCCTTCCACTGTGTTACAAGAATGAGCAACAAAGGAACAGTTCCTCTTTCTTTCCTTGTAGAATGGTTGAAGATCTGGATATCAAAGTCATGGTCTTTCATCAATTTGGGAAGGGATTTCCCAAGTCAGAGAAGATAAGCCCTGATGCTTTTATCCAGCTGGCTTTGCAGCTGGCATACTACAGGTAAGACCACGCATAGGTCATTCCTCAACCTCCTCACTGACAGACTCAAACACGTGAGCTTGATGAAGCTGGCACAGACAAGGCTCTCCCAGGGCAGACTCACTTTGTGGCTTTCTCCTCCCTGTCCCAGGATGTATGGCCACGCCTGTGCCACGTACGAGAGTGCGTCACTGAGGATGTTCCGCCTGGGCCGCACCGACACCATCCGCTCCACCTCTGTGGACTCCCTCAAGTTTGTGCAATCCATGGACAGCCCTGACAAATCGGTGAGGATCTCAAAGAAGTGGAGTAAGAGGAACCCAGAAAAGAGAAAAGCTGTTTATTTGGCTAACCCCTTGTCATCTGGTTTCAGCTAAGAAGGGCTGCACCCCATCCTGAGCTGAACTATAGCTTGCAGTATCTTTACACATCAGGGGTTTGATTTGACTTTTCTATCATATGTACTGAAAGCCTGGGAAACATCATGTGAATGTTTCTGAGCCCACCAGAAAGTCCTTTGTAAGGCTGTTCAGCTACTCAAACTAAGTTCTGCTACTGATGGATGAACTCTATTCAGAATGAAGTAACGCTGCCAAACAAAATGATGTAAAAATTAAATCTAGTAAATATAAATGAGTTTCATACAGACACACAAAGCAGAAATGTCCTCCATCCTAGAGAAGAGCCAAAATTAGGTTCTCCATTCTGCAGAAAAACTTACAGATTTGTGTGTTCTCAGGACCAGGAGAAAGCAGACTTGCTGAGGAGAGCCACGCAGGCCCACAGGGAATACACAGACATGGTAAGTGTCCTCTATGCAGACAGGCTTGGGGTTTTACCCAGCAAATGAGAGTTCTGGGGAAAGACAGGACCTGAACATCTTTTGCTCCTGACACAGCAGTGTGGCCATCAGTCAGTGTTGCAAAGGTCTGACTCTGATCTGACAGTGCTCTAAAGCCACAGACTTAATCCTCTCTAGCTGGTGTATTAAGTGTCCCTTGTGACTGGCCTAAAGAAGACAATCAAGTATTACAATAGCTTCATTTCTTACCATCATTGTTGCTGATAAACACTGAAGTTGCACAAGGAGCCCTTAAACCAGAGGGAGTCCATGGGCAGGAACTGTAAGGTTGTTTCCACTGGTGTGTTTAATTTCACAGTCCTTACAAACAAGATTATTGGTCTTAAAGGCATCGTCTAGTTTCCTTCTAACTTTAAACATTTAGAGACTTTTTAGAAGTGTTTTCTCTAACCCAAAGAAATAGTTTTGCTCACTTGCTGCTGGCCTGGCTGTCATCTGTCCATCCTTGCTTTCCTCCAGGCCATACGGGGCAATGCAATAGACCGGCACCTCTTGGGGCTGAAGCTGCAGGCAATCGAGGACCTGGTCAGCATGCCTGAGCTCTTCATGGACACAGCCTATGCTGTTGCAATGCACTTCAATCTCTCAACCAGCCAGGTACAACTCATCTGAGCCAAAAGCACTCTCTGTCCCTTATCGTGCCTTCCTTCTCCGTATTTCTCTTCAGTTCCTTTTTGTTAGAAACTCATCTACATTGGGTCAGAAATTTCTAACCTGGCTGTCAATCCCACAAAGCTACAGATCTGATTTTACACATGCCACAGTCCCTCACAGACATGTAAAACACTAACATAACCAAAGCCAAGATCACCAAGAGTGTTTGGTGTCTAAATTGAAGTGGTATCAATGAAGTCAGCAGCCAGAAGAGCTTTGTGTTAAGTGCTGTGCTCTGATTCTTACTCAATAGTTCTACTTGGGACTTACTACAAGCTTACTCTGGGGAGAAGCACTCCTGTGCAAATGCAGAGGAAAACACATTGCTGCTAAATGGTAGGATCCAGCACATGTGGTGGGAGGTGAGGGTGACCAAAGGCCCTTCTAGAGCAGTTTAATGAGATGAGTTTCCTCTGTTGACAGAGCTGTTTCCATTTGATGGTTTCATTTTTCTCTGACTGCTCAGAAGGTTTTAATCACATTGTCTCTACAGGTCCCAGCCAAGACAGACTGTGTGATGTGTTTTGGTCCCGTGGTTCCAGATGGCTACGGAGTGTGTTACAACCCTATGGAGGAACACATCAACTTTGCAATTTCAGCCTTCAATAGCTGTGCTGACACAAACGCAGCCCGCATGGCACATTACCTTGAGAAAGCACTGCTGGACATGAGGATCTTGCTCCAGGCTGCTCCCAAATCCAAACTGTAAGAGGGAAACCCCCTGTTAAATGGGCTATCCCTGATGCACTGAAGCTCCCAGTTCCTCAGAAAATGATTCAGAGAACAGCTTGCCCTGGAACCTAAGAAGATATCTACCATTTGTTTTCAGCAAGATGTTACAGAATAGTCACCCACAGACATCAGACTCTGTAGTGAGAGGAAACACTGCCTCAAAGCAAAGTAGAAATGAGAGGGCCTCTCCCATCAATGCAAAGTGCACCTTCCTGTCCTCAAAGAGGACACAAATATGATTTTTATGAAAACTACTGAAAGAGAATACAGAAAGCACAGTTCCTTGCCAGTGTCTAAATCCATTTGGTGAGGAAGGTAGTTCTTGTCCATGAGAAGCAGGGAATGTTTATTGTATGATAGAACTACTGTAAGACCAAGTCTTTTTCCTGGTTTCATCTTCTGAAAAGCATCTTCCAGTCTTGACTGAAGATTTTCTACTGCTCCAGCAAAGCCTCATCATTCAACTTCAGCAAGGGGAGAAAGAAGTTAAGCCAGAGCAGATCCAGTCTCATTAGAGTACACTGCACTACTTATCCCAGGCACTTCAACCAGTATAGGCTTTACAGGAATGTTCTCTTCCCCTTGTTCAGGACACTGGGATCTCCTTTGTCTTACACTGACCCTCTTGACAACAGGACATGACTTTGATACAAACTAAGGTGATTTTTACTGTTTCAGGTTATTTTTGTTGTTCTTGCTCTGGGCTTTTGTTAAGCTTCCTGCCATGGTCCTACCATTGACCTTAAGTTTTTTCCCCATAAAGCTTCTACAAAACTCTCCTCATGTAAGTTTTGCCACCTTTGGCTTTAGGTACCTACATCTGCAGAGATGAGAAGGAATTTCCTAGGCAATTAGCAGGACTTGCTCCATTGTACCTTTCTTTGGAGCTGAGGAAAAGAAAAAGATGCTGACTCTTTATTAACAAGCCACATGCCTGATATCCTTCAGGACATACACATTAACCCAATGTGGTTTTACACCTTGCTTTCAGAAATAGCATTTTTGTGCACAATGTTATGCCTGAGCTGTGGACAAATAAGGATGTTTCTGATGGGAACTCCAGAACATACTTCCATTCCTGGCCCACAGAGTTGAAATCTGTTAAAGGGCAAAGGAAAAACAGCTGCAGAAACCCTTCTTTCACTCTGCTGTAACAAGGCAGAAAATCTTGAAAAACAGGAAGAAAGCAGGGTACACATAGACCCTGTAGGTTTTTTTCTGCACTGTGGCAGCCACTGTTCCTGTACAGCACCTTTTCTGCCACTCTGGGGAGTTATTTCTTACTGAAATACTACTCCAATTTGTGCCAGCTTTATTCTGTGAGAGAATGATCTCATATGATACTGTTTTTATGTTCAGTTGACAAACTTGAGACAGCAAAAGATTATATATAAACATTAACATACAATGGTAGCATAGGAACTACTTCCAACCAATCTGTCAGAACCAAGCTCCTGACTACATTTTTATTTAGTAAAACCATATGGTAATAAAGAATTCTAGTGCTCTTTCTGCAGTAGGAATTCTGTATTTAAATTGCACACCCTTCAAGATGTGTCTGCTGGGATGTAACCATAAATAAGAAGCATTAGGAGTGTGATGGCCTGTTTTGTTGACAGGGAAATAATTGCAAGGGACACGATCAAAGTGCCTTGATGAACATACATGAACAAATTTGCACTAAAGCTTTTTAAAGAAGAAAAAATAATTCCAATTTGCTTCTCAAAATATACATGCCAATGCTTTGGCATTTTTTTTTCTTCCTGAAAGGATGTTATTTCAAAGCTTCTATCTTATACCTAATAAAATACCTTAAAAGAGGAAAATTTAATTGAAACTCACCTGCACAGCCAGTGATTGTATTGAACTTGATTGAACTGCCACTTTCACATCATCTACATGGATTTAGTTGATCTTTTAGAAGAATCCTGAATGGAGTGAGACAGCCTAAAAACATGAATAGGAGCACTACAGACCTGCAAGCAGAAATCCCTGCTCTGGTGACTCCTCTGTATCAATCAGACTGAAAACTGCAAGAGGATACTCAGTATTATCAAACTCTAAGTGATTGTGTAAATACTACAGACAAGAACAAACCTTACTGGAATAACATCTGGATTTATGGAGCCTTTACATGGAAAAACATATTCCTTTTGCCAAAGTAATCCTCCCCCCATACTGAATCAGCCTCTGTTGCCAGGGGATGAATTATTTTTCCATGTCTGCAATGCCTTCAAGCACAAGTAGCGCCACTGAAGTATTTGAAACTGGCCCTTTTCCACTTCTGTCTCAAAGGGGAAGGCTCTCAAAGTGCCTATTAAAGACTAAGCATAAGCATGTGCTGCTGAAGACTGTACCTCAGAAGATTGGATTGATCTATTCTGGATCTAAATCTGGACATCCCACTAGCTTCAGCAGAGTACAGCTGTAGGGAGAAGACTGAAAGAGATACAAGATTCATAAACCACCTAATGCATCCTTATTAAAATACAGAGCTGAAATTCAGATGAATGAGGTTGATTTTTAAAGTGCTTGAAAGGACATTAAAATCATTACAAGGTTTTTCCTTTAAAAAGACTTTTCTTATGGTGTAAGTTCTAAAATGTGATGTCCTTCTGGTTTGTATCTTCAAGATTTTTTCACTGTTGACTTACTGAATACTGTTCTCCCTGTTTCTGATTGTTTTATCAAGAGATGCCCATTGTCTTAAAGGCACATTAAGTAGAAGAAACTAAAGCTCCAGAAAAACAACCGATTTGGAACAAATTATTTCAGAAATTCATAGACTGAAAACATTCAGATAACTCTCGGGGTATGAGTGCAATTTTTGACACAGCCTGATAGTGTTGCATGTTTTGCTGGTTAGCTGTGTTAAATACTGTTGGGTAGTGGGATCCATGTCATGCAAAGTTTGGAAACGTTTGTTGAATAAACTGGGACACAATAAACAAATAAATGCTACAAAAAGGCTTAAATCTCCTTAAACACTGCAGAAGTTACATAACTGCTCTTAACGGGACAATGTTTGTGTGGGGATAGCAAGAACAGTGAACCACAGCATTCTGTCACCTTCCTTTTATTGTCATATCTCCATCCAGCCCCCTTAAGTACAGGGGAGGATCTGCTTGCAAAGCCACATATTCCAAAGAAAACATTCAATTTCAGAAAACTAGTGGCAGGAGACTTCATACAAGTGTAGGATAATAAGGCAGAGCTCAAATCTTTTTCCTGCACAGCACCATTTAGTTAAGAAAATCCATGGAATCACTAAGGAATTTCTACTGTATATCAAGTATTGCAAAGATTTCTGAAAAGGTACAGCAAAAGTAGGCAGAAGATGCAGATTACAAACAACTCAGAGAGAACAGAGGAGAGTTTATTACAGTGTCTTACAAGAGCTCTTCTTCCTCTCCCTCACTCCTAAGAATTACTGTAGAAAGGTTGGGTTTGAAGGCAACATGAAGTAGAACAGCTTTTTACACTGCATGCTCTCCATGAGGAGATGAACCCTCTTCCCTATGCTCAATAGGTGTTTCCATATATTTATTTTTTCCAGCAGTCTGTCATAACAGCTCGAGAGGCTGGGGAAGTGCTAAGCCACTCCTGAAACAATCCACTCCTTCAGCAACCTTGGAAGAGAGGTGTGATCTCTGTTCTGGCTTTGTCAGTGCACTTACAGGAGATATAAAGAGAAAATGAATTGTTGCAAGACATAAGTACCAGTTTTCAGACTGAAACATATGGTACCACCATGTCACGGGACCTGTCTGATGTCCTGTCTCATCCCAACAGAGCTGGTCTAAGGCAGATCAAATGTCCTTGTGAAAGCTGCAAGATGCCTCTTGATTATGATGCACCTTCAAAGCAGATCCAGTGCTGGGGTCCTTCAGATGTTACAGGATTGCTTATGTTATGTAAGTGCTAAACAGTTCTTTAAAAATTTATATATAAACTTACTGTACCAACTGAAAACAGTTAATTTACTACCCGTAGCTATTTAAACACAGAAATTTAAACAGCCTTCAATTCCTGATCTCCTGAATCAGGATCACTTTCTACAGTTTACACTCTGGATGTCCAACAGCAGCTCCCACTCCACACAAACACACAAACTCCTATAGCAACAGGCACAGATGAAAACTTAAAAAAAAAAACAAAAAACAAATCCAGGATGAACAGAAAAAAAAAATCTCACTTCAAGCAGCTTTATAATGCAGGAGTCTGATTAAAGTGGAGATAGTAAAACAAGCAGCAAGACTGAGATGTGACAGTCATTTTACCTCTGCTCATGACTGCATCGAAGGCACACCGATGACCTTTGAGCCAGTTCAGAAGCTGTCCTTTATCTGTGAAAGTTCAAGTCAATTGTGCTTTGAATAAATACTTGTCTGTAGTTACACTTGAACTGCTGCATGATATACTAGAAATACAGAAAGTGTCCATGCACAGCCCTGAAGCACTTTGAGTATAGCCCTTGCCAGGTCAACTCATGGGTCACAGAGGTCGTAGGCATCACCAGCACACAGAGATGGCAGGCACACTCCCACAGAGACACAGCATCCAGAGCGCCACCGGCCAGACGCAGAATCGCAACGGAAGAAGGATGGAAAGCAAAACTTGCTTGTAGGAGTTCAGCATTCAAGGTTACAGCTGCAGAACCCCGACCAAGCTACTGTGATAACTGGCAGGAGCCTCTGCTAGGACAAGTTCCCTACTTGGAGTTCATGGATGGAGTCTAACAGGGCTCTTCAAGGAATAATTCAGAGACCAGCTGAGCTAGTTATTAGTCATTTGCCTTGTTCATTTGTGGTTGTCACTATGTTCATTCTTAAAAATCCCTCCCTTAAGCTTTAACAGAAAAAAAAAATCCAGTGCTTAAGACAGAGACCAGCAACTGAATTTTGTAAGGCTTTGGGCTGACTCTCACTGGAGCACAGCACTGCTTATAACCAACAGGCTTCCCAGTGCCCTCGGCACACTCAGTACAACAAAAGCTGTACAGATCACAGCAACCCTGAGATAATAAAAGTATAAAGGAAGAGATGGAATAAATGTGAGATATGTATGATAATCTTGCCACCTAGAAGAGATTCTGAAAAGGACACTCTTGCTAATTACACAACAGGAGCAGCAGTGGAAAAAAAAAATAAGAGTCAGTATATTTGTGTTTTTCTTTTGTTTTACACACACACTCCCCTTAACTGGTATCCGTGCAGGTTTCCCTGCAGAACTGTCACTAGTGTTAAAAATCAGATCTTTATAGTCTGTCTTTTTGTCTGTACAAAGTACAGTTGGAAACTGACAGCAGAAAGGAAAGTCTTTCTCTCCCTTCTGTCTTGGTCACCCCTCCTAGATCCCCTCCCTCCTAAGAACCATGTAAGAATTAGAAGCCCTAATTAAACATGACCAACTTGAGATTATAGTTTTGTCATCTTCTTCCAAAAAAATAAAAAAAAAAAGCAAAACACACAATCAACGCCTCACCCACCCCATAAACAATAGTTCCATTTAAAAAAATAAATAAATAGTGTGTATATTTCATGCTGAAAAAAAAAGTCACAGAAAGGATTCATTTTTGGTTTTCCCTCCCCCGAACACGACACCAGGCATTTTCTCCCCCCTCCCCTGACGTAGACACGATGGTACATCCAACCATGTGCATCTGTGTTCAAAATGAGTTTCTACTCCTGCACGGTCCCACATGCATCAGGGAGCATCCAGCTTAGCTGCTAAAGCAGAGCAAAGGCTTTCAGGTTTTGGGTATGGTCCCTGCCTGTTCCTTTGGTCCGTCTGTTAAAAGGCTCCTTGCTGCTCCCAGGTCTCTGCTCTTGTCTGTCTCCGTTAAACGCGCCCTGGTCCCCACGTTCCGGTCACTGCAGCTTCGTACCCAGCTTGCGCTGTCTGTTCCTGCAAGGCAACACGGGCACAGGTGACACAGGGGACCCCAGCCCCACCCCAGGGGGCTGCAACAAACCAGAGGGAAATACAGGAGGATTAAAGTATGCCTCTGCTTAGCTCCACACAAAACTGTGCCCCTGCCATACCCGCCAAGCTGATCATTCCTTCGCTCTCCCCACACTCCCAGAACACCCACCCCATCTTCAGTGTGCACAAGCTCACGTGTGGATGCAAGATTATAAACAACTGCTCGCAAAAACCATGAGCTAGGGAGCTGAAGTGCTACTTAAATGAGATTAAATTCTTGAATCACACCCTCTCCAGAACTCACCTTTCAGATGCAGTCATTAACCCATTACTTGGTATTTCCTTACTTTGAGCTATTCTACCCACAGCAGCCAAAAATTATCAGCTACATGTCAGAAAATTAATTAATAACTGCATCTGAAAGGCCAGAGCAGCAACAGCTCCACCACTCCCAACAGAACTTACCTTGCTTCTGCTCTTGTGACTGTGTATTCAAACCACAGGATGTTAGGAATGAGGCTGGTATCTCGGATTAAAAAGAACTCTGAAATTGGCCTGAAAAAGGACAATATGGTGGAAAGGGGGAAATAATTAGACTTTCTTCAATGAAATTTGGATTTAAAAAAAATAAAAAAACCCCAAAACCTGCTCTACTTAACAGTACTATTCCATCACTTCAGGCTGTCAAAAGGATTACTTTGTTCAATTTTAAAAAAACATTTTTTTCTTTCCTTATGCAATATTTCCAGACTATATTACATGTAAATAGCTCTGCAATTTGACTAGGTCATTAGACATCAATTAAGAAAGGTCTCCTGTTCATCTTGCAAAGCTTCTCCAGCAGGCTGCCACACCTCTCAGCTTTAGCAGGGCTTTACAAAATGTAGCAATTCATTGAATTCCCTCTTCCCCACCCTTATCAAAGACATATGATCCTTTGTACATATGCATGCACAAGAAAACATGGAGGAACAAAGTAGGCTACACAACAGCCAGTATGCAAAACTGGGACAGAGCCCAGGAATTCTCATTTCTAACATCCATAACAAACCTCCACAGAATAAAGAGACTTACCACGCAGCTATCCTCGGGAAGAGGGGAGTTAGGATCTCCTGTGTGAAGGCAAACCAGGCTATGGCCATGATGCTTCCTGCCACACCTCCATATAGGACTTGGCTCCAGGTGTGGTAAAGCAAATAAACCCTGCAGTGGAAGAGAGGAGTCACCAGACAGGCTTTAAAACAAAAGAAGGCAAGACTCAGAAGCTGAGGTGTCACTGTACCCACAGACATGGGTGCAAGTTATCCTCCAGACATTAAAAGTGAGTGTCTTTGTTCAGTAAAAAGCTGGCAAAAATAGTGGGGGGAAAAAAACTGGGGAAAATTCTTCCATGCTACAGCAGTTTCAGCTTGGAGCACTTCTAGTTTGAGCTTAACTCAATAACCTTCCACATTCTTCTCCATCCATCTTTGGATCAGCTGAAGAACTAATACTGTAGGTTTCCACGAGAAACTTTTCCAAAGGCAGTAACAGGACATGTCTCCTCCAGGCCACCAAAGCTGGGGCTTAAAAGGCTTTTAAGAACATGGACAGCATTTTTTTTTTTATTTTGGTGCTCTCCAATGTGACAGGCACAGAGGCTGCATGACCCATGTGCTCACTGTGACTGCAGCCACTCAGAGCTGCACTGTTGGCCTGTTACATGTGTGCACAAGCTACATTCAAATTTCTTTTTGCCCACATATCGTTATGATCATCTTATCTGACCTTCTGTCTAACATAGGTCACTTGATTTCCTCTAATTTTTGTTTTAATTAGACCATATACCTCTGATAAATTTGTCCTGTCAGGCTTTTAAAATAATTAGTAATAAGTAATCAGCTGTAGTGTACAGTCAACTGTGCCAACAGGTAATTACTTTCCTGTGGAAAATGTGACCCTGTTTCTAGCTTGAATTTGTTTATTTTTCCAATTACTGGAGCTCATTTTACATTTAATCTACTAAAGAGAAAAAAAAATCACTAACACAGTTCCATTTTCTTTATCTCAATACAACTAAATCTTGCCAGCCAACAGCCATAAACATTTTGATTAACTAATGCTCAAGCAAAACAGTGGGATTGATCAACTGCAGTCATCCACATGCTGCAGATGCTGGTGTGCCCAGGCATGGGGCAATGCCTCCACACTTAGTGCTGGAAAGAGGGCGAGGCAGTGAGGCTGGACGGAGCATGGCACTGGAGCCCGTGGGGAACTGGCACAAGCTCAGCTGATTTGGGGTTTTGTAAATGCTTCTGTGAAGCACCACACACGTAGCACCTTTGTTTACTGGGTCTCATGGCAACACTTCTACAAAGCTCTGACTCGTGTGGCACAGTGGAGAGTTAGGTGGGAAAGGCAGGATAAGGAATGCCAGGGCTGCTGGCTGGGACAGGCCACGAGGCTGTATGAGAGCAGAAGAGAAACGGTTGCTCCATACCTACTATATGAGACTAGCAAAGCCACTGTGACGAGGCAGATGGACAACACATGTCGCCATAGCAAATCCAGAAACCTCGCATTGTTTGTTTGGTGCATTCTGAAAGAGATGGAGAGCCATTAGCACAGGGCAGGGAGCTGAGCAGGCCTGACCTCCCTCCCTCTGAAAGCCTAGGAAAGCTTTACTCCATTGGGGTCATAGGCAGCTCAATCCCATCCCAGCAGCAATCTGTCCCACTGGCAGCAGTTAAAGGGCAGCCAAGAAGCCACACGTGTTTCTCTCCAACTGTGAACAGGGATTGCTGTGATGGAAGGCAGGATGCTCACACTGATGTGAGAGCACATGCAACAGGGAGCTAAGACAGATTCAGTCCCTCCATCACCCACAGAGCCAGGAGGAACTGTGGGTTTTGTCTTCCTCCACCCAGAGCCACAAGATAGAGTCATGCCCCGGCAAGAATTTCATTACAGCACAAGTAAACCCAGTACTTGGTAAGGGAAGTCATCTAAAAAGTCGTGCAAGTGGACAGATGGTATTATTCCAAAGATTGTAGATAACCCCACTGAAACTGAGACAAAATGAGAAAGCAGCTCTTCATTTCTCCTCACTATCCCCCACCTCTTCCCCCACACTGGGGCACCATCACAGCCCAGACAAAGGAACTCCAGCCCTACATTCAGATTGAGACAGACATGCTCCAATCCCACCCGAGCCACAATAAATTGTGCAGGTCCTGAGATTTAATTCCATTATCCCACTCAAGTGGCACCCAGCAAGGGAGCCACCCATTTCAGGTATTTCAACATATTAACAGCCAAAACCTGACCTGGAATTTTTACCTTAAATAAAGGAACAGAAAGGAATAGACAGAGAAAAACCACATGAATTGGGAGTGGCTGGACGGCATCCCATATTTTGTGGTCACTGTTGAATGGGCTTCTGGGAAGAGAAGAAAAAAAGAGTAGCGTCAAGGTATGGTCAGCACCTGGAACACTCCAGATGTGAAGCCAGACCACGCTGCTGGAGCATGCACAAAGTTCACAGGACATGTCCCTGCTCAGGAGGCTCTGTCAGCCTTTTTACACCCAAACATCCACAGCCAACGTGAGGCAAAGGGGGAAAACCCCTCTAACTCCCCCCAGTCAGCATTCCACCCAAAACTCCCCTGACACCACCACACTCATGGTCCATACCCTACCTTCACACGGCCGAGGCTCCCGGATTACATTTTTTATTAACCAGTTCACTGCCTCGTTGAACACCAGCCCTCCCAAGAAAGAGATCTGTGAAGGCAAGACAGCTGTGTCATCCCCTCTAAGAGATCCTTCTACTTACCAGGCTCTCTCTGTTGGCAAAACCCCAAACATTATGCTTCTAATTTTCTTTTTTGACTACTAGAGTTAAAACCAATGGCTTCCAAATTCTATACCTGAGAAGAAAAGCATTTATTTTCATCTCACTTTCTATGTGGCAACAGATTGTGTACATGCAGCTTTTCTGCAGCTGACACACAGAAAGACAAAAATGGCACAGTAGGGCACTTCTGCCAGCACCATGAGTGCAGAAAATGACCTTTTTAATAGGGCAGGTTTTTGGGAATTGGCTTTTCCCAATGACCAACAGGGGGAGTGCAGACACTGTCATTTGGGTAAATAGTGTAAAACAAAGGTGACTTTTCAGGCTTTCTGGCTTTTCCCTCTATGAATATTTTCATCTTGAAGCTGCTGTCTTCAGTCTAAGATGAATTCACATTCTGAGCTAAGCCAGACCTGGTAGCATTTATTTTTGCTCTTCAACTTCACAGTTCATACACCTCCCCTAAATTAGTCCTGCTGCTGTGCTCAAATTCCCAGCTGGTGATGACACTGCCTCCTTAGCACTCAGTCCCATCCCACATGATGAAGCAATTTTTCACTCCACATCCTGAGCCACAGCTCAGGCTGCTGCAAGTCAGCCAGTGTCTCTCTCCAGCCCAGTGGTGACTTCCCACATGAAGAACTGAGAATCAACCTCAACACCTGTCCTGTTACCAACACCAAACAAATCCCTGTATTGAGAACCCTATAAATCTGTGCAATAGTTACTCTGGCTTCTTTTCTCTTTTGGGCCAACACAAAACCTTTGAGTTGTCAAAACAGTACAGCTGCCTTCCCTAGTTAAAAGTCCTATTCCCAGGTCCCTTGGGCCACTGGTTTCCATGACACCATGGCCCCACATTTGAAATGTGCTGTCAAAATCCTTTCAGTTGGCCCCTGTTTTATCTGTTTACTGAGGACAAATGCTACAGAAGGTTTATATGTCCTAGAGGGAGTTTATCCATGACACTGATTCCCAACTACCTGGCAGAGCAGATAAAAAGCATTTTAAGAATTTGGATTGAAACAAGTCTTCTCTGCCCCTGGTATTCAACTCACATTTGAAAAGCAGCTCTTAAAGACAGATCCATTCCCTTGGAAAGCTTTAAGTTTTATCCCCTTTTCTGCCTCAGTAGTTCAAAGAAAGTGCATCCCCCTGAGTTACACACACCATTTCCTGGATATGCTGCCCAGTGCTATGATCCTACTGGATCTTGAGTGTTCCCACTCTGCAACAGCATTCTGTACTTCCTCAGACATCTCCCTCGATGGTTCTGGACAGATAATGTCCAAAACACACCAGCATAACAGAGAAGTCAGAAAAGGCTGAGCAGCCTTTTAACCTGGTACGGGTGCTAAGTGTCTCCTGCTGTTCCCTGACAGGAAGATGGCTTTCCTCAGCTTGCTCCTTTTAGAGAGAAAAAGAAGTGTGAATACAGGAGCCCCAGGTGACAAAGGAAAAGACTTTTGTCATAAGGAGAGGCTGGGAAGGGAGAGAAGGACTCACCGTGTGAAGCTCTCTCTTGAATATGATGAGTGTTACAAAGCCAACAATAATGAATATGGGACCAAGACTCAAATAAGCTAAAAGCTGGCCAGAGAAATCACCTGGGGAAACAAACAAGAGAAACCAATCAGTGTGAACTTCACAGTTACTTGCCTGCCACCACAACACGGGTCAGTCAGAGCCCTGCATCTGACTGAGGGGCAAACTCAGCACTGCAGCAGGTCCCTGTGTTCCAGAATGACAGAGGAGCTGAGGCAGGGAGACAGCAGTGCTTCCATGCAGGTTCAAAATCAAGGGTGAAAAGAATCTGGAATCATTCAGCAGAGATTACTGCCACCCAGTTTACAACAATAACCATGGGTGTGAGCCCAGAGCCACTTTAATCCAACATGAGCACAGGCTGCTGCAAAAGAGGCAGCATCTTTCCCTTCTCCTTATTCCTATTTATTCTTTGAGCCAGCAAACAGTTCCCAAACAAATCGTTTCCCACTCCCTCACTAAAATGGGTTAGTTTTCAGCTGGATCAGCTTCCTAATCTGTCTCACCACGTGTCTGCACGAACACCAGCATTAGCAAAATGCTAAACATAGCAGGAGATGTCAGGGAAATAAAGGAGATTCTGCCTTTTTAACCAGTAGCCCACTTGTACCACACAGAGGGGGATTTGGGCCTCCAACCCAAATAATTAACAGTCTAGTTATCCCCCAGGGAGAATCAGGGAGCAGCAATGGGACCTCACAGAGGTCATAAGGTCCCTCAAACCTTTATTCTGAACTGCAACAGACACAGAAGTGGGCAGCAACAGTAAGGAGCAGCTGTGCATTTTGATCCAAGTTTCTCTTGCCTCTCTTCCCCAAAAAGGGATGCATACAGAAGTATTTGGAGAAAAGATGTCAGCACAAATTCCGAGGACACAAAAAATTATCAGAGCAATTTTGCTCCAACATCAGCAATTTCTATGAGAAGAGCAAGAACTGTCTGCCAGAGAATCTTTAAATACAGAAGTCACCACAAACTCACTGTATGAACCCAGAGAGCAACAGAAGAGATGGGTACTTTGAGTTTTGGTTCTCACAGACCAGATCCTCTCCATCCCATCACTGAACACAAAAGGCTCAGCCCCCACATAAATTTGTCCTTGTTCCCTCCTCTCAAAAGGAAACAGGATGCCTCTGCAAGTCTGAGCATTGGACTCATTCCTAGATCAATTCCACTGCAAGACACCCAGGCTCCCCAGCCCACACACCCACATTTCAAAGCAGCACTTGGCAAAAAGGACTTTAACCTCAGCCTCTGAGTGCTGGAACTGATAAAAAAAGAAGTTATTGCCCCTTCACAACAAAGTTCATGCTGCTGATGCTATTGCCACATAGTCGTGGTTACATCAGGTACAATGCATGGAAGCCTCTGGAATTCCAAACTCTGGGTTAAATTTGGGAAGCAGCAACATCATCAGCAAGGATTACCAGCAGGAGTTAGGTGAAAGGAGGAAGATTTGGAGGACAAAACCCCCAGGCATGCTGGGTTTCCACTGAAGTGAGGCTCTGCTTTGGTTTTAACCTGAAAAGTGTTGGAAGATGCTGAATTTGAAACTTTTCTTACTCCATATGGCAGGTTTGTCTTGCATCAGGTGCATTCCAAATGCTCCCAAAGCAATGGATTATGGTAACACAAAGAGGACGTAAGTGACAGTACCAGTTACCTGGAAATAGAGAATCAAGCCCCTTATGGTTCTACATAAATCACAAACTCTCGACAAAATGAGTTCTGTCATCAATGATGAGGGAATTCATGAGAGAAGCCACCTTGTCAAGAGACAATTAAACTACCCTGAAAGCCTTAGGAATACTTTCCAAAAGTCTCAATTCCAGCATTACCAAATAAAGAGAACTCATCATCAACAGATCACCATGTTTCAGATCACTCATTCTGTTAATCCACAGTACATAAAGGCTTAGACTTCCACATTAAAAGCTATAATATTGTCAAGTAGAAATAAAACCAGATTATTTATCTTCTCAGAGGGTTCTATTTCTTGTGCAGATGGTGCAAAGGTACTTAAACAAGTAGTCTTTTAATTTAAATAGGATCAGCAGTGGTGAACTCAAAATCCTCTGTTATGTTACATGATAACATTCCCAATAAATCAAATCACCCAGACTTCACAGGCACAGAAACCACACCTGAGACGGGAACCAGACACCGTCACTCCCAGACGTGCCTACAGGCAAGTCCTACCAAGTCCTTCACTCAATCTTAACACAAAAGCTCCTCAAATATTTCAGCAGTCCATTTAGAGCAGATATCACTAATAGTACTTCATGTTCCTGTGGCTAATGGCAATTAAACACAGCCACATTCTGAAGCCACTTCTTCTACAGAGGAGGCAAATAAACAGCTGGGCACTGAAGGCAGCATTGGAGCTACCCCAGGAACACACTAAAGCCATCACAAACGGCCCTGCTGGATGAGCAGCTCAAGGCAGAGCTTCAGTGAGTAACCCAGCTCGAAAGGACTGGAAATCCCCAGCGGAGGAGGCAAAGTGAGCTCTGAGAGAAAGGCCAGCGCTGCTCAGCGCTCCAGGGCCCTTGGAGCGTGATTACTTCTGTCACTCCTGTCTCCTCTCACGCTCCAGCGCGCTCCGAGACTTATTCCCAGGGAAGGGAGACGTGCAGGACAGCCACGGTTTAAAGTCCAGTCAGATCTAGCAACTAGCACCCCTGCCTTTTTTTATAAAAGAATAATTTTCCTTTAATTTGCTAAACTTGGGAATTTTAAAGCAGTTCCTCCAACCAGCAGGAACAGAGACATCGCTGCAAAAATGCAAAAAGAGAACCTACTTAATATACATTTTTGGGTTTCATTTGGTTTTAAATTCTGCTTTTTTAAAGTCCAGCTTTCCCTGGACATTATTTGGAACTCATAAAGCAAAAATAAAGGATGCAACTACCCCATTTTTGGGCAGCCAAGAGATAAGTACGTGCAGCACTATACATAGCTCAGACACACGCTATTTTTTTCAGCCTTCATTCAGCATCTACTTCTGCTCCAATTCAACATTTTACCCAGCATCCTGTCGGTGGAAATAGCTGAGCTTCACCACATCTACTTAACCTGTATAGGATGTAAAAATGTGAATAAACAGCCCCCAACCACATCCTACCACAAGACTGAGCTTTGCCACCACCACTTCCTATTGAAGGATCTATTTGTGGCACTGACACTGGTTGTGTGTTCTTGGCTAAGTGCATATGTGCAAATTGCACAGACAACATGCAGTGTATGTGTGTCACTACATCACTAAATATTCATGATATAAAAGAGTCATTTCCTCTGCTTGTGCACATCCCCATAACACGAGCTGTGGGACAGCAATAATATCCACAGGAGGCTTTAAATTATGGCATAAAGGCAGGAATCAGACATAACTTCTGCAGAGAGATTAAACATAAACCCTGCATTAAAGCAGCCAAACAAGAGTGGGGTCTGCTTCTTCCAGGAGATACTGCTCAGCTCTGGAATGAGCCCTGACTTGTGAGCTCCCAGCCTGCACAGAACCACAGGAGGGTTATCAGAACAAACATTCCTATAGGAGCTGCATGTGCTGATACTGGATAGCAACAAGAACTGCTGAGCCAAAGCACAGACACAGCACCTTTGAGCCTCTTTACCCACTGACTGATTCTGCACACCTGCCCCTCCAACTCTGCCTGGCTGTAGGAAACATCCTGGAGAAACTGGGAAAATGGGAATATTCTGTCATTCTGCAGAGAAAAGGTTTGGCACACCAGGTTTCTCTCCTTAAAGAATTTGTCCAGTGTGAGAAGGTCCAGAAAGTCCCAGAGCTCTAAGAATCCCAGCTGCACTGAAGAGAGGAAGTTTTCTTTCTTTTCTCCAAATAATAATAAAAAACCCAAACAAACCAGGAACTCAATGTTTCTCCAGTGAAACTCACCCTACAGGCAGGAAGTCCCTGAAGATGAGTTTTAAGTCTGCAGCACAAAGTCATCCCA
The DNA here is from genome assembly GCA_013400635.1 of Hypocryptadius cinnamomeus. Classification (NCBI taxonomy): domain Eukaryota; kingdom Metazoa; phylum Chordata; class Aves; order Passeriformes; family Zosteropidae; genus Hypocryptadius; species Hypocryptadius cinnamomeus. The sequence continues at coordinate 24,900 of VYZP01011545.1, read as the reverse complement.
TGCAAAGCAATGCATACGGGAAAAAACAACCCTAATTATACCCATGACATGACAGGATTTAGTTCAGTTGTTATCAAACAAAAACCCTCAGACTCAAGTGTGTGCCAATACCTTTAGAGTAGCATCCAGTGCTCTGCAGCAGTCAAAAAGGCAAGAACATTTTTAAGAGCACAACAGAAGTTACTGTTACAGCACTACAAAAATTTATTATGCAATTGTGGTGTCACCAGCTAAAAAGGGAGAGTACACACAGAAAAGGCAAATAGAATGGGGACAAAGATAAGTATGCAACAGCAGCCATTCAGAAAACATCAAATAAATCAGATTTTCACCTGAAAAAGGAAAACAGATGATACAACAGTTCCATAAAGTCATGAATTATATGGAGAAACTGACAGCAAACAATTGCTGCCTCTCACTGCATATGAGAGAGTGTTTGATGAAATTACTGAGCAGTGGACTTAACAGAAAAGAAACAACAACCACATTAAACTACAAAGCTCAGTGCCAAAGATACCATGAGATCCAAAGTGGAAATGGATTCAAAGAACAATTAGAGATACAGCTTTTATACATCCATCAAGGACTTCACAGTCCTGATGCAATCACCAGCTCATTACTGGAAGGACATAGGGAAGAAGGATTATTCCTGCCTACCTGCCAGCAACCTGACACTATGCCAGATCATTTCTTGGTCTCACCAAAGCAGAGCTGGCAATATGAAATGCTCCAGGATCAAAAAATTCTGAAAGCAGCATCAGGATGATATTTTTACAGGCTGTCCTCTACAGCAGCGTGCTTTAGCACACGCAGGCAGCACTGCCATGGCTGATTTTTTTCTCCCCATGTTTAATCCTAACATTCCCTATGGGTAGTATTTCAGTCAGGTCTCCAAGGCTGCATTCCTCAGACCAGTCTGCAGTTGATTACCACAGCATTCATTTGCTGTTTCTCATTTATTTTGCTCAAAGTGGACATTACAGAAAGCCCTGGAGAGCTGTGCAGCCACACAAGCAGCTAAGGATGGGTTTGATGTATCACTGTTGATAAGGAAACATTAGATCAGAACAGGGAGCACCTTTTTGGAGACACCTCTCCCCTTCACAATTAGAAGCAGAAGCTCAAATCCAGGCTTCATCTGCCAGGCAGGAATCAGCAGTGACAGCTTTTTACCCGGTCCCAGGGAGCAGGACCATCACCCATGGCAGATGAAAGCTGGGGTTCTGCACTGGAAATCTTTAAAGATGTGAGATTTTCAGAGGTGGTTGCCACAGCAGCTCAGCAGCCTCTGGGATCAGCCAAGAGCCGAAGCTGTTTGCCACAGAGCAGTGCATGACATGCCAAGACAGCTTAATAATTGATGTTGGTAAAAGCAGGATCTATTTCTCGTTCCGACCCTCTCAGCAGCACAAGGCTACATTAACTCCACTGTGCTGAGCATGCTGCCAACATCACTCCTTTATAAATGTACATTATCTAGGCACTTTGTGGACCTGGAGTTCAGATGCGCCCAGGCTGAACGTAAACAGCTTTCTAAATAAAGTTAAGAGCACTTTCCCCAAATCCAGGTAAAAGCTTCAGACCTATGGTTTACTGCAAGTCATTATTTTAGACCAAAATGTTGTCTATCTTGCCTTAGTAAAGCCCTCAACACTGCTTTCCACAGCATTCTCCTGGAGAACATCCACAGCCTGGATGGATGCTCTGTTTTCCAGATAAAAAACCCGTCCAGGCCCAGACTGGTGGGGAATGGAGCTAAACCCAGCTGGGGCTGGGCTCAGTTCTGAGGCAGGTTCTGTTTCATATGTTTATTCATGAACTGGCTAAGGAGATCGAGTGCACTCTCAGCTCACTGATGACACCAAGTCTCCCTGTGCTGGACACTGCCAAGGCCCCACCTCAGATCCTGGGGGCAGCTTTGTGCCCCTCACAACAAGAAAGACATTGAGGGGCTGAAGCATGTCCAGAGCAGGGAAGAGAGCTGGGGAGGGATCTGGAGCACCAGCAGCAGCTGAGGGAGATGGGGGGGCTCAACCTGGAGAGAAAAGGAGGCCTGGGGGGACCTTCTGGCTCTGCACAACTCCCTGGCACGCATCAGGCTCTGCTCCCAGGGAACAGGGACAGGAGAAGAGGAAACAGCCACAAGTTGCACCAGGGGAGGTCTAACTTGGATATTAGGACAAGCTTCTTCACAGAAAGGGTTGTCCAGCCCTGGCAGAGCTGCCCAGGGCAGTGGTGGACTCCCCGTGCCTGCAGGGATTTAAGAGATGTGTAAATGTGGCACTTGAGGATGCGGTTTAGTGGTGGCCTTGGCAGTGCTGGAGGAACAGCTGGACTCTGTGATCTCAGGGGCTTCTCTAACTTAAATGATTCTATGAAAATAAATTAACAAACTTTTATACCTCCAGCTGCTTTATTGTTTTAGTCCGTTGTCTCCACTTTATAGGCTTTCATAAACACATGTTTTATCCAAGATAAACACAGTGCCCATCCCCTCCAAACACAACCCTAAGCTGGGTGGTGATTTACCCCTCCACACAATCATCTCCTCCCTTTGCCTGTCTAAGAGCTCTCAACGCAGAGAGAAAATATTCAGGTTATGTCACATTGTTCAAGATCTGACAGATAACCCTTGTGCAGCGATTTCCACCACCTTCATTTCCCAAACCAATCCAACAAATGGAGCACAGGACGCTCTGTGTATACTGCCAGGTTCAGATAAGGAGATAAGATACAAAGAT